>JAPDHF010000030.1:0-249590 GCA_027945245.1 Fusarium irregulare
CCCTAACCCTAACCCTAACCCTAACCCTAACCCTAACCCTAACCCTAACCCTAACCCTAACCCTAACCCTAACCCTATCTTATTATAATCTCTTAATACTTATATATAGGATAATAAGTAATAGGTAATAATAATAATACTATATTAGTACTAGTAAATTTTCTACTATATAGATACCTTAGCTTAAATAATATATTAATATTAGTATACTAATAATAGTAATAATCCTAGTAATCTTAAATAATAAGTATAGATTTAAGTATAAATAAAGCTAAACTATATAAATCTTATATAAAAATTAAGAGAGAAAAGGGGCTATAAAGTAAGCTAAATACTCTATAGGGGTTATAGTTTATTATAAAGATTATAATAAGACTATACCTTATTAATTAAAGTTAAAGTATATATATATAACCTTATGTAAATTAAGTATTACTATTATATATATATATATATATATTAAAGTAAATTAACTTAGAGTAGCTTAGTACTTAGAGGTAAATATATAACCCTAGTTAGGCTATCCCTATTATTAATAATTAGTTATATATTAGTTAGTTCTTATATCCTTCTCCTACTTATAATTTAATTAGCTTCCGGATTATAAACTTATTTCTTATACTCTTTAATAAGTTAATTATAACTATATTATTTTAAATAAAGACTTTCTTACTATATATAGCTATAAAATAATAGTACTATTAATATACTAGTTATTTAAAAGTTTATTATATAGTAATTTAAAAAGAAAAATAAAAGTATAGTAGCTAGTTCTATATAGGGTAACTTAGATCTAAACTACTAGTAAACTAAGGTTAACTCTCTATTAACTACTAAATTATAAATACATTTATTAACCCCCTCTTACCTTAGCTTAAAACCTAATCCTAAACTAACTACCTTATATAGATAAATAGCTTTATTTCTTACTAACTTCTTAAGATACCTATTAATACTCTATAAAGTTAAGATTATATTTTATAGCTAAAAGCCTTCTACTAAGCTATAGTATTATAATTATAATAATCTAAGACTTAGTAATATAATATAAACTTTAGAAGATTATAAAGATAATAATAATAATAATAATATAAGTAACTTTATTTATAAATAAGTAATTCTAAGTTTTTCTACCCTAAGGTATAAAATTACCTAGTACCTTTTCCTATATACCTAATAATAATAATAATAATAAAGTAAGTAAATAGTTAATAGTAAGGTAAGTAAGGGATTATATACTACTTTCTTTATACCCTAGGGTTAAAAGTTAATACTTTATTTTACTAGGTAGTTTTTATACTTTTCCTTCTAAGGTTAATAGTAAATATAACTAACTAGGCTTTTCTTATAACTAGTATTAGTACCTAAGCTTTAAAGGAAAGCTAATCTACTTACTTTAGCTAGGTTAGTTTAATAATTATAGTAAACTTACTATAATTTACTTTATACCCTAGAGTATAAAAATACTCCCTTTTCTCCTCCTCCTTATACTACTACTACTACTACTACTACTACTACTACTACTACTATTACTACTACTACTACTACTACTACTACAACTTAATACTATAGTTATAATTAAATCCTATTCTGCCTGACCCTAACCCCACCCCTAACATATCCTATAGTAAAGGACATAGGCCCTATAACTAGTAGAAGGGCCTTCTTAGCAGAGAAGCTAGCTACCCTAGAGAGAGCCCTAACTACCCTACAGGACCTCCCTAAGTAGCATAGCTTCCTTCTTCTTAGGGGAAGTATATAGCTCCTTCTAAGGCACTTATAGCAGTAACTATACCCTATAGGCCTTAATAACCTATAGGGAGAAGCTAATAACCTTATAAGAGAAGCTATCCTAGCTATAGTAGCTAGGTCCCCTAGTAAAGTCCCTAAGGAGCCTAACTAAGCCCTAATAGCCTTACCTACCTAAGAGGGAGGCCTAGGAATTCCTCTATATAAGGAATTAGCCCCTTAGCTATATTAGGTAGTAATAAGAGCTTCTTAGCTTACCCTAGCTAAGATTAGAGCTATAGTTATAGAAGATCCTTCCCCTATAGCCCCTATAGCTATAGAAAGACCTTTTACTAAAGAGATCCTTATAAAAGCTAATAAGGTTAAGCTAAGGACCTTTTTATAGAACCTTTCTACCCTATATTAGTAGGCTAGGCTTAAAAATACTAGCTATCTTAGCTATAAGTAACTTAGAGTTTTACCTACTAAGAAAGCCCTATCTTTTGTAAACTCTAAGATTATAAAAGCTCTTTAAAGCTAGCTCTTTTACCCTATTAAGCCCCTTAGCCTACCCTATAGCTCTTATAGAGCTATAGTAGCCTTCTAGTATAAAGATACCTATAAAAGCACTATAAGAAGGTAGATTATAAGGTATAATACAGTAGTTAAAGCCTTTTATAGGGCCCTAGCTAGTAAGCCTACCCTAGAGATCTAAAAGAAACCCCTAGTAAATAAAGTAACTAGCTTATAAGCTAATATAGTAGTTACTATAGAGAATAGCTACTACTTTTATAATATTTAAATTATAGCTATAGTAAAGGATTTAGCCTAGTTAGACCCTTATAAAACCCTAAGAGAGGCTATAAAGGAAAAATACTGGAAATATAGAGCCCTAGAAGCCTTTTTTTAGCTTATTATTATCTCTTTAGAGGGCTTTATAAAGCTAAAAACTACTAAAGCCTACTATAAGTTATAGGACCTTATAAAGCCTATAGTAGTAATATAGCTTAATTTTTCTATTACCCTAGCTCTTATAAAGACCTAGGCTATCTTAGTAGCTTCTATTAGTAAGAAAGCTCCTAAAGGGATAACTAGTTCCCTTTAGAACCCCTTTAGAAGGGATCCCTAAGGCTTCTTATAGCCTTATTTTTCCTAAATAGCTACTACCTATAGTAACTACCTATTTTCTATTTTCTTATTTTCCTTACCTTATTTCCTTACTTTATTTCCTTACTTTATTTTCCTCTTTTATTTCTTTACTTTATAGTTAGCTTACTTTCTTTACTTTATTTTTCCTTATTATTTTCTTATTTTTTCCTTATTTTACCTATTTTCTCTTACTTTTCTTATTTTCCTTACTTTTCTTACTTTCCTATAGCTATAGTTATCTTTCTACTCCCTTATACTGTATATAGTACTTAAAAAAGCAACTGGGTAAATAGCTTAGATAGTTAATACTAACCCTATCCTAACCCTAAGGTTAATAACTGGTTATTAGTTTGCCCAAGTGGGGTTAGATTCGTATTAATACAGGGAAGCTTCTATAGAGTTAAAGACTTAGTAGGCTTAACTAGACCTTAAGGGGTAGTAGTAAGCTCCTTATAGGCTATGAGGTTACTATCTTTTAGGAACCTACTAGAGAATATTATAGTAAAGTAGGTGCTTAAATAGGATGTAATATTATTTTACTTTATTCCTTATATCTAGAGAGAATATTTATAGTAACTTAATCTAGTAGAAAATAAATATAATAGATTATATATAAATAATTATCTTCCCTGTAGTCTTCCTAGACTTAATCTACTTAATTACCCTAGGTATCTCCCTAAATTTAAAAACAGAATTAATAATAGTCCTAACTTTCCCTGCTACTATTTAGTTAGATATCTGCTAGAAGGCTACTTGGTTACTCTTTGCAAAGTATGCCTTAAACTTGGCTCTCTTACTGCCTAATATGGATAGATAGAGCATATTCTTACTAAGTATCTTAACTATTGTACCTAATACTTTACTAGGTACTATAATAAATATTCCCTTATTGATTAAGAAGTTATCTAAAGCCTTATATAGATTTATCTCCTCCTAATATATATAGTTAATTATAAGATTAAAAATCTTACTTTTTCCCTTTAAGATAGGGACTAGGTTTTCTACTTAATAATTAATTACTTTATTAATACTAAGCTCTTTGCAAAGATAAACTTTAGCAGTTAAGTATAATACTATTACCTTATACCTGTGAGCTTTTGTAAATTAAATGGTAAAGGTTCTAACTTCTCCTGTACCTCTATTAATAAAGATAGAATTGCTAAGTTTTAAATTTAATACTAAGCTCTTATATACTATAATAGCTACTGTACTAATACCTGTAGCTTAGTCCTAGTTGGTCCTAGCTAGTATTAGTATATAACCTTTAACTTTGGCTTTTATATACTTTGCTATAGAGCCTAGTAGGCCCTTTTGTATATTAACCTTGCTAAAAATATAATTACCTAGGCTTATTAAAGTAATATTACTGCTAATTAATATAACTTTACTGCTAAAGTCTATGCTAAAGATTGGATTAGGTTTAATAAGAGCTCTTATTAGCTAGCCTAGCTTGGTAAAGGTAGGGTTTACTAGGTTAATACCTATGCTCTTAACTTTTACAAGGACCTTATTTAGTTTAAGGGGATTTAAGGGATAGGGTATATTTATTATAAGCGTTATACCCTTTTCTAGGGGTAGATTAGTTAAAGTGTATATTTAGGCTTATATAGTACTATATATAGCTATTATCTTAGGGAGAATTAATAACTAATAGAAATATAAGAACTTATCTATAATATTTTATAAACTATATATCTTATATAGTAGCTATTCTTATGCTTTTTATATATAAGTTAAGAGCTAAGGTAGTATAGTATTCCTTTGGAATTAGGTTTCTTTAAAAGCCTAATTATTACTAGTAATGTAAAGATGAAAGCTTGGTTTATTCTTACCCTAGCCTATTAGCAAGTATATAACTAGGTGCTTAAAAGGTAGTGTGTAAGTTTAATATTACTGGGCTAGGATGTTATTCTGCTTATCTAATCTCTATAATAGCTTACAATAGAGATAGCTAGCTATTAAGCTTACTAGGGGTAGTTAATATAGGAGCATTTAGGTACCTAATTTATTATACTAGTAGCTATTCTCCTTAGACTGAAAACTGCCTATCCCTATCTATAAGTAAGATATAAGGGTATTCTTTAATAAGGAAAGACTGATTTTGCTAGTAAAAAGTTAAATATACTAATAAATAGTCTATAGTTAAATTACCCTTTGTAAGTAAGAAAGTATATTAAATATCTTTCTTTAGTTAAGTATTATCTAAATTACTTATAAATAGGGTATATAAATTATATTAAATAATTAATAAACTCCTTAAATTGCTTTATGCGTCCTCTTATTATACCTACTGTATAAACAACTGCTTAATACTATATTTTAATACTAATCTAAGCTTATCTATTATCTCCTTCTATAAATAGTTACTTAGTTTCTAACCCTCCTTTGTATATAGTAACTAAGTAAATGGCTTAATAGTCTAGTTACTAATAAAGCTACTATAACCTTTCTTACCCTTACCTAACAATATATAGATATAGATGCTTATACCTACCTAGACCTTACGACCTAATGCCTTAATAAACAGAGGAACTATATATTTCTTAGTAAAACTAGGGTTAGGGTTCCTATTTCTTCCTAGACCTATTTTAGTAACTATACCTAGGTTATAGATATTAATAATTACATTATCTGGGCTAATCTACTAAGCTAGTTATTAGATAAATACTATCAGTAGAAGCTTAGAATCTATATATTGCTACATTCTCTTGTATCCTGTTGGGCTATCTATACAAGGGAAGATAGGCATGTTAGCTAAAAACTTGCTAAGGTATATAGTGTTAGACCTAATGATGGTAAGGATAGGCGGTTTAATAGTTACTCTAGTATAATTCTTATCCTTTAATATAGATATAAGTAGTATATATAGAAGGATAGTAGAGATATAATTAACCTAGAAGATTAATTTGTAACTTATCCTATTATACTACTTAAATATACTACTCTATATAGTAGTATTTAGGATAATATAGTTAATATAATCTAAGTATTAGTATTATTTTTTAAAGGTATTAATAGAGCTATACTCTGCTATATCTAGTAACTAAACTTATATATTAATGTTAGGAAATTTAGTATGTAGTTTTTTAGTAATAGTATCTCTAGATGCTTATAAGTGTATGGTTATAATTAGATGCAATAAGCTAAGCTATAAAAGTTATCTAGATACTTTAAGGCTAATTCTACTATTAGAGCTAGTAATAATAGCTATCTACCTGCTAAAAGATACTTAGGTAAAGAGAGGCTTTAGGTAGACTAGGAGCTGCTTATAAAGGATGCTAAGGATACTACTCTCCTAAGGGAGATCTTTTTTAAGGTTAGTAGATATTATTACTATCCTATAGATTCTAGAGGAAATAATTTTATATAAAAATAGTTAATTATTAGTAATTATTTAATGTAAGCCAGGTTATTTCTTAATAGCATATAAATAAAGCTTATTTAAAGAGCTTACTACTGATGCTAAGAATACTGTAACTCTATCTTTAATTAGGGTAGAAGAAGATCTACCTCTTATACTAAAGAGTAAGGCTAATATTGAAATATAGAAGGCTATAAGGTAGTGTTAGGGTAATAACATCTCTATAAGTAATAGATGCTAGATATTATTAAATAAAGCTTGTATATATTATTTTACTATAGTTTTATAAGTAGTTTAGAGTCTTAGGTAGATTAAACTTGTATTAATATAGGAGCTACTAGCCTGGCTACTGTATTTATATGATAACTAAGATTAGCTAACTTAGCTTAGCTTGGGAGATTTAAGCCTTACCCTAGCTCTGTTTTAAGGCTAGTACTGTAGGTAATAGAGCGCTTAGGTCTAGGCCAAGTCCCTGATAAATTACTACAGTTAGCCCCGTATTAGTAATAATAATAACTAGCGCTATTTGTGTATAGTAAGCTAATATTAGGTAAAATATGGAAATAGGAAGTAGACTAACTCTTGTAACTAGAAAAGCCTAGTACGCAGAATAAAGACTAGGCTGCTTACCTGTTATATATATACTTAGTTTATTTTTTTTTTTTTCTTTTTTTTTTTTTCCTTTCCTATATTAATTACTACTATAGTAGGCTCTTTAGCCTACGCCTTTTGCAAAGTTATTATAATATTTTTGCTATCCTATTAAAGAACCTCTAGTTCTATGATCTAGCGAGAATATATTGAACTATATAGTAGGCTGGAAGGCCTTCTGTTTCTAAATATATTACATCTCTATGTTTACGAAATAGTATTCCCAAAAGACAGACTGGCCACTATGGTAGGAACGCGACAGGAGGTTAACTGTAATACAGTACCTAAAAACGCAGAACGTAGGGAAGGATGTATGACTATGATGCTAGACTATGCTTATTCTATAGGGGTTAAGCTAGTGCTACTGCTGTTAGCAGTATTTGTGAATATATTCCTAGTAGTATTAGTAAGTTTACCCCTTTAGCATCTAACCTATTGTTTAACTATACATCTACTACTAATTAGCTAATACCTAAGCTAGGATTATCTTATTATCTCTATAGCTATCCTATAAACCACAGATGACTACTATTCGGTAATAGATATAGGCTAGTACAGTAATACTGCGCCTTTTAGCTGCTCTTTGGCAAGATCTATACCTTCTTTAGCGTTAAGTTTAACTTCTTATCCGCTATTCTGCTTTTTGAGATTAGTTCTGCGATTTGCGGTACAGCACCTAACTCCGTTTTATTCATTTTTAGCAGGGCTATCGCTGGCCTTAGGTCAGTAGGTATTATATCGGGTTAGGTAAGAGAACAGTGCCTCTAGCCCTGTAATAATTAGTTAGTTCTAATATACAGGGGGAGTAATACTGTATATCTACTGGACCCTAATGACTTATTCTATGTACATCTGAACTGTTACTAATGCTCTTTCTAGTAGCTTGTGATTATTATCTACGCTATACCGCTACGTAAGCAGCCTATGTACTAGGGCATCTTCGGTACTATTTTTAGCCTCTTATCTATTATTAGCCCTTTACTGGGTAGTATATTTATAACAGAGGTTACATAGTAGTAGTACTTTTACATCAACTTACTATTTAGAGGCCTTACTATAGTCTTTATTTTTCTCCTTCTTAATATACTAGATTAAGATTTATCCAAGTTACTACTTAAGTCTAAAGTTTTACAGCTTAATCTGCTTAAAATAGGAGCACTTATACCCAGTATTATCTATCTATTACTTACTTTATAATAGGGAGGCTTAATCTATCTAGTAAGTTTAGTACTTTAGGTCTACTTATAAGATATCTTAGATAGTACCTTTAACTTTGTTATAGTAAAGTATATAGTACCTTATTCTCCTTTTAACCCTTTTTGCAATTCTCCTTATTACCTTTATCACCATACAAATTCTAAATCCCAATATAGTAATAATCCCTCTATATATCTTTATTTAGTATAGTATCCTTACTAGATTTTACTTAATATTATATATTAGCTTGCAAATAATAATCTTTATATACTTCCTATCTATCTAGTTCTAAGCTATTAAAGGCTTATTAGCAATTAATTCTAATATCTAACTCCTACCCTTAGTTCTTACTATAGTAATATCCTTGGTTATAATAGGTATACTAATGATCTGTATTAGCTACTATGCGCTATTCTTGATTATAGGTATGTACCTTATAGCTATTAGTACTAGACTACTAACTACTCTGCAGGTTAATACAGGGGAGGCTAAGTAGATTGGCTACTAGGTACTGTTTAGTTAGGGGCTAGAAAGTTCTTTCTAGGCACTAAACCTTACTGCGCAGACTGTCTTACTAATAGATAACATCCCTATTAGGATATCTCTTATGCTTTTTAGCTAGCTGCTGGGTAGTGCTATCTTTATTAGCATAGGTTAGAATATGCTTAGTACTTAGTTGTTAGAGTAGCTTAAGGGTATCCTAGGCTTTAATATAGTGTTTCTTTAAAATGAGGGTATTATAACTATTATGTAGCTTCTAGACTCTATTAAGCCTTTAGTAATTTCTACTTATAATAAAGTGCTTAGGGATATATTTTAAGTTGGGGTAATTATGGTGTACCTAACTATATTTAGTGGATTAGCAATGGAATAGTAGAGTATAAAGAATATATTAGAAGAGAAGAAGGATGCTAAGGTAGTGGCTAAGGTAGCTATAGAGGGAGAGGGAAAGGGTATAGAAGAGGTAAGGAAAAGCTATGAATAACTTAATAGATGTAAATATAAATAATTGCTACTGCTCTACTTACTATTTATCTTAAATATCTAAATATACTAGTCTTAGTAATACTTTTAGAATAAACTCTTCTTAATAGTTATATAATATATTACCTTAGGTAAAATCTTTCCTTACTTATCCATTGTAGGCCTAAGGAAGCTCTTAGTGCTATCTGCTAGACTAAATAATACTTCTCCTTGTGTTTACTGATAAAAGCGAATATAAGTAGAGTTGTTGCTAACTTAGCCTACGGAGCTATATACAAAGTTCCCTTAGCACATTCTTAAGGGGCTATTTAATTTAATGAGACTGGAGGTACCCTTGCTAAGCGTTTGTGTAGTAGGCGAGGTTAGGTTGCAGTTAATGGTTAGGATACTGAAGGCCCTAGAGGAATATAGAAGGTACCTCCCTATCTCTTAGTTACTACCTGTAACCAATATAGCTCTCTATACTAAATGGCTGTAGAATAAATATTACTTGCTAACAACTTAGCCTATGCTGTACCTAGTTTTAGTTCTAAATACATAGCTATACTACGCAAAGTAAGCCATAGCGGCAAGCTACCTTGCAGACCTAAGGTCATATATAGCCAGCTAAAATAAGTACTGCTTAAGGGTAGTAAAATATATTAGCTAGTCTATATAAATATCTCTATAATAAGTTATTATAATTAGCTATAACTTGCTTATTGTAGACCTATCTTATTATATTTATACAATGTAGTAGACTTATTGCTTAAGAGATAATATTTTGCGCTAGGGAGGGGTAGGAGGGGTTAGAGAGGGGCCAGGGGTGCTGTATAACTTATCTAGGTATAACCCAACTGATATAAAGTAAGGAGCCGCTATTACTATATCTATACAATAGATAGCTAACAATTTCTACCCTTTGGTAATATTGTAATATACCTACTTATTTAATATTCTACCCCCTCTCTTAAGTATCTAGGACTTGCCCTTAATAAATAGATAGTATAAAGTATACGCTAAGTCCTGCAAGGGCTATAAGTAGTGCAAGGAGCAGTATGTAAAGGTACTATATACCCTTTCTTACTTATTAGAGATTTAAGTTACTAGCGCTAAAAAGACTTCTAAGGCTAATACTTAATATTAGTATAATAAGATCTATCCTTAATATTTAAACTATAAGTAGTATAATATCTTGTATAGCTTTTCTACACCTAGTCTTATAACTATGCTACTTAACTAGGATAGCTTTACTAACCTTAAGTTGCTGGACTACTAGCACTAGTATCCCTTTCTAGTAAATGCATTAGGTAGGTAGCTAGAGTAAGATGTAGTCTGCCTTAGTTTCTTTTACTACTATCTCCTTAATAGTATTCTTACCCTTACTACTCTTTAGCTCTTTAATAAGGACTGGTCTTAGACTAAATAGTATATTAAGGTAGTTATGTATTAAGAAGCTATAATTACCTAGGCTAGGCTATACTTTTAGTATTTAGAAGAGTTATAGTATTTAGCCCTTCTAAGCTTCTCTTTCTATACTTTGCTATATACCTTGGCAGAACCTTTCCTCTAACTAGCTCCTATTAGCTACTGCTAACTAAACTTTAACCCTATAAAGGAGCTCCTATAGGCTATTTAGCTTAGTAAATACTTAATTACCTTTATCTAGTAATATCTTGCATTTATTATCTTATCCAATCTATTCCTTATAGCTAAATACTACTTACCCTAGCTTAAGGTTATCTAGGGTCTTAAATTAAGATTTCTGTAGCTAGTGTAGCTATAGGACTTTATAGAGTGTTAGTACAGAGGTTAAGATAGAGCTATATATCTCTATACTGCTAAGTTACTCTTCCTTAGTATTACCTATACTGTTAATAACCTATATAATTTAAGATAGACCTAGGTAATATAGGGATAGGTAAATAATATTAATAGTATCTTCTTGGATATATACTCTGCTTAGAATATAGTAGCACTTGTAATATTTACCTACTTTACTAGCCTAATAAGCCTAGGTAGGAATAATTAGTACTTGCAGGGTTGGCCAGAGGTGGTCCTGGGATATATCCGGAGCTTTCTAAAGGATGGGTTGAAGGATACTATATAATAGCCTAAGGAAGTTGTATTTAGGAATAGACCCCTCTTTCCCCTTATTACTTAGTGTAGCAAATTTGTCTTAATTTACTACGCCTGTGTTAGGGGTCTAGTGTGGAAAGGTATTAGTCTTTGCTTCCTTTGATAGTAGGTAAATAAAGGATTAAAGAGTTGGCTTAATTAAATACATTACTATTATGCTTGTTTCGTATCCTTATCTATGCCTCTAGGGTAAAGCCTTGTAGCGTTTGGTCCTGTTGTGGGTGTACCTGCCTTGTAGCTAAAGCAAGGCTTGATACTTTAAAGTTGTTTAATATTAACTTATGGACAGGATTAGCTTGTTAGCGTCAATGTAACGTTGTTAGTACTGCGTAGCAAAAATCCGGGCGGCTGTGGGTGCTGCTGTGCTGAGCATTATATTTGGGATCATTCTGATCAATTCACTGGCGGGGATCCGGATCGCTCCACACGACTGCCCTCAGGGTGCCTGATGTTGGACCCGATAATCTACACACGGTTCAGTTTAAGGGACGTGTCATGGTGAGCTTAATGCGTTCGAGTGGCGGTGCAGTGTCTTCGTATGTATACGGTAACACTACTCTGCCGGCATCCCTGCGCAGTAAGTAGTTTTCAGTAAAGCAACCGTCTAGAGAGGACGCTCCGACCCGCCAAGAAATATCGGAAACTAATTTACATTTACATTGCCCATCCAGTCTCGGACACCCTAAAACAGAATCCGATCAAACAGCAGCAATCCTCAAGTGGTCGGAACCAAGGATAAAACTAACGCAGAGAGGCCTTTGTAACTAATACAGAACTACTTAAAATTTACTAATATTGTAATAGTTAGGTTTCTAAATAAGTAAACTAGTCTATTCTAGGTTTATATTTAATAGAGTTATAGGGTATAGTACTAAGTAATATATTAGTATTATATTTCTTAATAGTAAATAGAAGATATTTAAGTAAAGAAGTATTATTAATATCTATTAAGCTATATATATTAAGTAATACTAAGAGAATATATATATATCTATAGGAGCTTATAGTTATAAGTAAAACTTATATTATAAATCTTAGTTTATATTATAAGTTATATTATAAGCTATAAGCTAAAGAGTTTAGTAATTTATATTCTATCTAATCTAGTATAGGTAGTTAAGATTATAATAAGTAAAAGTTTATAGGTTTATAAGGAAATTAACCTAGGTTATAATACTTTTAACTTTAGTACTGAAAATATAATACCTAATACTATTACTAGTACTTTAAATATTTTAAAAGCAGCTAATAATAAGCTAAGTCTAAAGCGCTTTATATATACTAGCTCTTTAACTATAGCAGCCTTTCCTAAAGCAGAAGTGCTAGTTATAGTAGACTTAAATACTTAAAATAACAAGGTACTTGCAATTCTATACAACTTAGCCTTAGCACTAGAATAGTATATTACATATACTGCTAGCAAGGTTAAAGCTTAGCAACCTATATAGGGCCTTTATTAAAATAATATAATATATTACTTAAATTTAATAGTTAACATAGGTAGGTATTCTATTTTAAATATCTAACAGCACTGCTAATAAGTAAGTTTATAGCTAGTATTATAAGCTTAGGAGAGGCTTATATAGGTAGAGGTAAGCTAAGTTCTAATTAATAAAAAATGTAAGGTATATGTAATATAACCGCGGGGATTATAATACTAGAAGTATTAGAGTTACCTATCTACGTTAGGATTTATTAGGACAAAATAAAGCGGCACTGCTCTTAAGTTACTAACTAATACGTTACCTTGTAAGTTGTTACAAATTGCATTCTTTCGAAACGTAACTGGCAATTTTTAGCAGAATATTTTATTAATATCCAAGATAATACTAAACTTTACATTGCAGCTACTTTCTTGCCTAATGTAGAGGGGGAAAGGATCTTCCCTTGGGCAGAGACGTGGAATCTAGACCAAATCCTAACTATTCTGCGGGCGCAAAACCCTGACAGGACTTCTGTAAAGGACTTTCAGGCCGTGCGTTATCTAGCAGATAGGCTGAGATGCATTCAGCCTTTGCAGGCGCTGGGTGAGCCTGGTTTCACGTCTCTGGAGGAGAGCATTCGGCTGAATAGTGAGGACTTGGCTAAGCTGCTTGAAGCTTTCACGCAGGAGGTTGTCACCTCATTGACGCGTCAACAAGAGGAAATAGATAGCATTATTAATGGAACGTGTTGGAAGTTATCCGGACTACGGAACATCCGGGTTGCCGTAAACGAGGCTGATACGCGTACCGCATGTTATAACTGTACAGTCTCGTGCCTAAGTTTGAGAAGTCCGGTTACATTATAAATCACTCTTTTCACTGCCGATTGGTGCGCAATACGAAACATACAGCGGATAATCTCCGTTTCATCCGTCGCGCTCGGCTTTGGACCTTGATGCAAATCTTGGCTGTGATTGGCACTGGGGGAAACATGCCCACATCGCAACCCAAACTCAAATCCACAGCTTCACTTCCTCTTACTCAATAGGTTTGTTTATCGAGATACGAAAATTGATGACGATGCATATGTAATTACAAAAGTTAAACGGAGTATTAATTGACTTCCCTTAGTGCCCGTTGAACTCAACTGCACTATTAGCTTTTGTGGCTTCGGTATTGAAACGCAACGTCCTTCCTTTCTAAGCCGAGAATTATTAATTCATGACATGCTGCTGTCGACTCAGACTCTCCGGCAATTAATGCAGGAACCTTTCCCATTGGCCCCTCGATTTGCAATCAGGAAGCCCCTGGTTTCTAACAAACTTAAATATAAAACACCACCAATAAATACCCTCCGCTCTTTAGCGTCTAACGCTTAAGCACGCCCGCTAAGTAAATTACGATTAGCCCAACGGACATCAGAACCTGATCGTTTCAAGCCTAGATATAACCAAGCCTCCGTCGAACCGAAAGTTTGTTTGCTACAGGCTTCCTCGGGGTAGAATAGAATAAAGAATCAGTTTTCCCCCAGGGTCGTGATCTCTTGGCTCTCCATCAGCCTGTGTTTTTCTTTTACGTGCATTTTGGTTCGTCATGGAGTCAAGGGCGAGCTCGATCGGTGCGGCGAAGCGCGAGTCTGTTCCCACTGCTGGCAGTGTTTTCTTCGTCTCTTCCAACGGGCGCGTGCTCAAGTTGCCGATTCCGAGTAAATCGTACCGCGATCCGCTGACGTGGTCGTGGTCCAAGAGGCTGATGGGGTTTTTGGCACTACAGTGCTTCTCGATGGCGGCGGCGTTTGAGCTGAATCTTCCGGGGCTGTTGCTCCAGGCAATTGGTGAGGAGTTTAAGAATGAGGTATAATATATGGGTTTCTTGGTCCATGACATGATACTAATTGAGTTCAGCCGATGGGTCCTTTTGGAGTTCAGTCTTTGTCGTCGGCGATGACTCTCTTCACTGGACTAGGGTACTTGATCGGCATTCCGCTATCGACGGCAGTTGGACGACGACCTA
This sequence comes from Fusarium irregulare, assembly GCA_027945245.1. NCBI lineage: Eukaryota > Fungi > Ascomycota > Sordariomycetes > Hypocreales > Nectriaceae > Fusarium > Fusarium irregulare. The sequence continues at coordinate 14,626 of JAPDHF010000030.1, forward strand.
TTGTTGTTAGCGCTGCTGTGTTGACAACTCTGTCGACTCTCTGGGCTGGCTACGCTGGGTCATTCTGCCAATTGATTGCCGCCCTCAGCTTACAAGGCCTCGCAGCTGGATCAGCAACCGGGATGGTAAGTCAATATCCACTGATAAACAGGCCATGCTAACAATCCCAGTTCATCCTCATCCTCATCGACGCAACATTCATTCACGAACGCCCAAGCGCACTCTCGTTATTCTGGTGTACAGGCTCAGCACTCATCAAACTCGCTCTCTTAATCCTCCCTTTTATAACCGATACCGCATTAACCTGGCGATGTGTATACAAAGTCTGGGTTGCACCTTGCGTCCTCGCATTCCTTTTAGTTCTCTTCTGTGTACCTGAGACATACTTCCTACGACCTCCCGTCGCACTAGATGGACGAGTCCTGGTTCAGAGCAGTTCTGAGAAAGTTGAGGTCTATGGAGGTTGGGATGAAGTTGAACTTATCCGAAATGACAAGCCTCTCCCTGATTTACCTTCTTCTTGGTCAATATGGTCGCACTTCAAGGTGTCGCAAGCCCCTGGGGCCAAGTGGGAGTCTGTGCTTACAACATATGGACAGATGTTCCTATGTATCCTTAACCCTCTGACATTTTGGGTCTCTCTACTTACCGGCATCATCCTTACCGGTGTTATCTTCCTTAACCTTACCCAGCCATCTGCGCTTCTCCATTTATTCGGCGATGACCAAATAAGATGCATTAATGCCTTGCTTGGTATCGCGGGCATTGTTGGGTCTCTACTCGCATTCCCCCTCACAGGACCATTCGCTTCCTGGTTTACGCGATGCTACACCTTTCGCAAAGGCGGTATTCGGCACGCCGAAGTCTACCTTGCTCTATTTTCTATCCCTGTTATGACCGGCCTAACAAGCGTGCTCCTCAATGGTCTAGCCCTTGTCAACAAGTGGCCTCCAGTCTGGATCTACATCACTTCTGCAATTAGTATTATGAGCTATCTCACCGGTAACGTTGCTTTCACTCTCTGGATTACCGAGGCCTTTCCGCGATGGGCAGCGGCAGCACTTGCAATTCAATTATTTACTGGAAATATGTTCGGGTTCGGGATCAGTACTGCCATAGCACCTTGGACCCAGGAGGGTCATATTCTACAGCCAACCATCCTCATTTTCGTCTTGATAATTGTCATGGGAGTTATGGCGGTCCCGGCGGCGTTCTGGGGCAAGACTGTGAGACAGTATATCCAGGGACGCTGGAGTGACTCGGAGAGAACTGCGCTTCGCCCTCAGTAGGGCATCATTGTATTGTCTAGGACCTTAGGTCCGTGTACAAGCCAAGCAATAGCAACAGAAACGTGTTTCCTTAGCGATTATAGTAATTATACGAGAATCTTAAATGATCATCAAATAACACTGAAGCGATTGAAAGAATGAGATTTTGAGACCTTGCTCAAATCTTGAATTGGCCGAAATGGAATGGCTGAGGCGGGACCAAAATCAAGTTAAGATAAGCGCTCACAGAAATTCAAGCCGTAGCTTTCTGGCAATGCCAAATGATATTTGAGTAGTTCTCTTTTTGGTATTCGCTGCATCGACCAGTGGCGGATATCAGAAGTATGAATAAGACTACTCACTTCCATTACCAAAGAATAGCAAAATTGAGCTCGTTAGATTGATGTCCTTTGAGTTTTCGCCATACTAGCTAGCTATTGTATCATCACAATGCATAATAGAAATGCCGCAGAAACGTTTCATCATTTCAGTCGTTGGGCGACTGGAATTTGTTCAGTTCTCCCCAGTACGCACTTGTCTACGAACTACTCCTTTGGATTTGAATAAATCCTTCATTTTATTTTCACAAGAGGCCCTTGTTATAGACGTCCAAGAAGGCGTCAGGGTAAGTTGTGTCTCATGTTGCTACAGAACTTTACTAACCTCCTAGTCGTTCAACCGCAATCGTCAGCCAGTCTTTAAAGACTTGCCTGGCTCATCTCATCTTGATTAAGCAGAATATAGTTCCCAATACAATTATTTATTGGTTCTTTATCCTTAGCGTAAAATTATCACTTGGCCTTGTGCCTAGCTGCAAAACCATTTATGCTAGGTCCAGGCCTTCCTTACCTTCGGAGGTCGTCAGTGGCGCGTGATGATTGGTTCAATCGGACCTTCCAGCTTTCAGCGCCACGGAACTCCAGTGTCTTGTCTCGTTGGAGGGGGGTTCGTGGTGGCTTGCGGCTGAAGATCAAATGGCCCTCATTTTCAATTGTTATTTCGGAAGATGCCCAATAGACTTCTCAGCCGATGGCATCCATACCAATATGCTGAAACTTCTCCTAGACCGGGGTGCCGTACCTCAGCCCTTGACTGTCTTCAGACCGAGCAATGGCAGAACGAAGACATCAAAAGCCTTTTACACGGTGGAATGAGAGAATTAAGCGCAGCAGCACAATCTGAAGCCGAGAGGAACGCGTCCCCGGCCGTGCGGATGGTGAAATCAATCAAGTCGAATGACGCGGGAAAGCTTCAAGTGGTATTGGATCGACATGCCGATGTGCTAGCCGCTACTGACAGCAAAGGCAACAATGGTCTCCACATTGCAGCCACCAAATGCAGTGTCGAAGTCGCCTGTCTACTTGTTGAACGTGGCATAGATCCGAACGCAGTGAATAAGGTAAGACTCAATGCCCAATTCTTTGCGCAGATTGCAGACAATCAACCCATGATCGCATATCTACGGGAAGTCGGCGTGCAAGGATTTTGTAAAGCCACATCAGATGAATAGGACGTCATCTCTGAACTTCGCTCTCATGCGCAGCGTTTGGAAATACCGCCCCTAGGAGCCGCGATACGCCTTGGGGCAGCTGATAAAGTGCTGCAGCTGCTTGAAGAAGGCGAAAACGTGAATCAAGCTTGGGGACCATTTCGAACAACGCCAATCTTTGCTGCTATTGAGCGGGACCAGCAGCTTATCATAGAAGTTCTACTAAGATTTGGTGTGGACGTCGATTCTCGGAATCTCCTCCAGCAGAACTTGCTTCATTGCTGCATCTTTAGCACCGGAAGTGCATCTCTTGCTGACTTTCTTGTCCAATGTAAAGTAAGCATATCACTTCGATTACGGCGGAATGTATCCGTTGGATTACGCCCGGAAGCTTGGGCTGGAAGAAGTGCAGCAGGTCATACAGAATCAGCGAGATGAAGAGTTGAGAAGCGTGAGCTCGCAAGAACTAGACGTGCTCGACGTATCCCAAATCATCACTGCAGTCACCAGCCTCATTCGGGCACAAAGACAAGGCATGTATGTTTTTAGGTCCTCTGATCGTCTCTTACACCATCGTTCCCAGCCAGGTGTACTTGAAGAACTGGTATTTTGGGATGACCCAGAACCAAAGCCTAATGAGAAGATGGCCGACCCCGTCATTAATGATTCCTTGCCTGGCAACGTGTCTCAGATTCCATACAGACCATCTCAAGGTGTTTCTTTGGAGGAGCCCGTGGACACAGAACAAGACGAGGCGCAATTAGTTATCAAAGATTTTATCCTCGGTGGTTTGGAGCTCAGCTGCAGGTAGCGGCTGTTACTCTGTACAGGTCACTGTCCAACAAAGGAGAGCCGAGCAAGGACCAAGCGATGAGGGACATAGATCGAGGATCGTCTACGGTCGGTGATTTAGTTCCGATGTTCGAGGCATGGAAGTTGCTTGCAGACGAGGCGCCAGATATGGTGGACCCATATCAACGACCAGAGAAACTAAGTCTCAATGACGGCGAGGACCAATGGCCAAGTGTATATCGCTTGCTTGATTTCTTTTGCAATCGAGTTACAGGTCATGGAGATGATGGTATTGCCAACAACGACAACAAAGACACAAGCGATAGCGAGAATACAAGAGCAGTTGACAGTTGGGTGGAAAGGGTTTTGAGTGACATTACAACAGAATTGAACTCTAGGCGAAAAGATCCAGTGATGCTGTACTTGAGGTACCTGGAGGGACGAGACTCAGATGACGAGGAGATATACTTGACCGATGAGAAGATGCAAAAAAGGATCCTAGATGAGGCAGCAGCACGCCAGACGAAGCAAGCTTGGAACCGGTACACGTACTTGTTCGTTCATGAAAGGACATACGCAGGGGTTCGCGCCTATGTACATAACTACAATACGCTAACTCTATTATAGAACTACATATGTGCTCCCCTTGCTTCAATCATAGCCATGGAACTAGCTTGAAGGCTTCTTTTGAAGTGATCAGTGTCCTCCAAGACTAAAAAGGTGAAAGGTCGCATAATGCCACGGAAACCAGTTGTATTGCTATTACCTGTATACTTAGCCACCCTTGACTCTCCCCGCCAGCTCATCAAATATCTCTCCCTTAATCTTATTCCCAAACGCCTCATCATCCTTCCCACGCTCAATAAAGTCAATCCTAGTATCCAGTGTCTCAATATCTTCTCGTATCTCGGCCAATTCCACTGCCTCGCTTTCATCCGCATTGGCTCTTATCTCTCGCAAACTCGCGACTTCCATTTCTAGTTCTGTACACCTCTTTTGACACGTCGCGATCTGTTCTTTAAGCTGAGCCACCTCGGCGCGCAACTCTTGAACAAGCATTGATTCGTCGCTGGCCGGGGTAGAATGCTTGATCATAGCTTCAAGTTTCTGCAACTTGTTCCAGATCGCACCAGAATCGGCGAGTATTTCTTGACTTCGTTGTCGCTTACGCGATCGCGTGTTGGGAGGGTCGAAGGTATTGGATTCATTGTACAAGGGGGCATTCGACACGACTTTATCGTAGGAAGGAGGTAACGGTGCAGGAAGAGTCGTCGCTTTGGCGCCACTGCCACTGAACATTCGCGAGATATCGTGGTCTGGATCAGAGAACGGTTCTAACTTCCGTTGTGCAATTGCTGTGCTGAGGGAATCAAGCTGATCTATAGACAGTGCAGACTCAGGGATGTAAATGCATAGCTTCGATACATGCGATATTTCATACAGGGAAGTGAGAATCTTGCCAGACCGTGGCCTGGCTACTGCAACCGGCTCCTTGACGAAACTCGGTACAAGGATGTCAACGGCATCAGATAGTTCCAATTCGAGGCACGTCGCAGAGGGGAATATATCATCGGGTGGACTTGTTTGGCTCGAACATCTAAGAGATGTAATGGATGAGGGGTTGATACGGATATTGATGGTCTTGGAGCTGGTCTTGTCTTTGTAGCGGATAGGTATTATTATATCGAAAAGCGCGTATGTCGCGTCAACATGTAACGTAAATCGTATTGGGAGGTGTTCAGGATCAGGCTTCGTCAAAAATTGCGCAGCATTATCATATTCGTACTCGAAAGCAGCTGTAACGCCCTCGAGATAGGTCGTCATAGCTGTCGCAAAGAGAAATAACGCACTGGTAATGGAATTAGCACACCTGATAGGACTGGACTCACCTACGGTCTCAGTCTCCAGCGCACCTACAATCTCAATTCCCAACGCCTCGACACAAGACCGGCCTCGCTGCCAGGTGACCAGTGACCTCCAGGTGAACTGTGAAGTCAGCCCCGGACTCCAGGTGAACTGTGATATCCGAGCAGGTCCCTTCTACACGCCCCGATTATTCCACGGAACTCGTTCGCGTGGGTATAAGTCGGAATTTTATATGGCGGTAGTGCGATGAACGGGCGTCGTGTGATGTTGGGATAAAGAAAGCAAGGGCGTGGCGTAACATAACATCGTGACGAAATAGAAAGGAGGAAAGGTTGGAGAGATTGAGTGGAGATAAAGTGGAATCGACGTGATTGGATTTTCGGGGCATGGTTAGTCCGGTCACGTGAAAGAATCGTTGTCTCCACCCAGCTATCGAATCGGGTCTGATAAGATAACAAGGTCACGTTGGTGCACGGGCGCGAAATATCCCCAGGTTAGAAGGCATTTCCAATGAGCATCTGACAAAGTTTTAACATCCGAATAAAATTGCTAAGTATAAATAGCACAGCGTTTCAACTGAAGCTCAAATAGACTGAGAAGATAAATCCACACTAGCCAGAATTGTTTTTTCACAATGCATAACGTACAGCGCAATAATTTCACCAAGAGACGTATTGGCTCTAATCGCCTACTAGGTCAGAAAAATATGCTCTCTCAAACAGCTTCACCACTCGATTGCCCATAAAGCAAACAATCTCATTTATGTTGGAAGCATGCATCTATATTGAACAGGATACGAGATACAAAAGAATACTTTAAAAATCCAACACAGCCTTAAATGGACGTACATCAAAGAGGCAAGATAAAATCGCCCCAGCTACCCTGGATATTTCCAGGAACAAAGGCCCAACAAATCCCATTCCTATCCCACCAATGGCTCAATGCAAGGAGCAGGTCGCTGTTTATCAATCCATGATAACAACTATAACAACTCATTCGAACTCAATGATAATCTCGGGAGCGCCCTCAAAACCAGCAGACATTCTATGCACCATAGACCAATAGTTTTGATCGTAGATCGGATTTCCCGCACCACCAAACCGGCCAGCAAATGTGATTTCCGGCGCGGGATCTGCATTTCCCGAGACAGAGATTGAGATTCCTTCAATGTCGGCCCAAGACTGGACATCCCTCTTTGCAACCGAGGGAGAGACTGCAAAGGTGAAAACAGAACTGCTGGTCCCCTCAGGGTAAGTTACCTTCAGCTTCTTGGGTGAGACTTCCATCAGGACGTGGGCCTCAGTAGAACGGAGCTGTGTGTTATGTCAGTAAAGCCGTATGAACAAAATCTGAGCTATATCAACTTACACTGAGCCATCCGATATTGTCATCTCCATAAGCCCAATGAGCAACAGCGGGATGGAACTGGCCCTTGTTATTCGATGGTCCGTTTTCACTCTTGGTCCGATACGACTGAGCTCCGATCATCAAGGACTCGCTGAGCCACGTCGTGATGTTGCGAGCGTCAAGGTCGTATGGCGGATAGTAGGCTTTGCCTGTATATGTCCTCTCTCCATCAAATGTCTTTAGCGACCCCTTTAGATCCTCAGAGAGCAATGAGTTGTGGAAGTCCGAGTGGACGGCGATAAGTGGTGCCCAAGCCCAGTCACGAGCGTGGCTCATGACCTCCGGGTATTGCCACACACCTGCCTCCTTTCTACCGATGATGGGTGCGAGAAAGTGAGACAGGATGCCGAGAGATTTGGTCATGTCGAATGAGTAAGAACGGTCCCACGGACCAGCAAGATTTCGCATCTGTGGATTCCAGAGTTGCGATGTGTAATTCCAAACACCGCGTAGAAGATCCGGACCTCTTTGGGAGAGAATACTATCCTCATGACCATACCTACACCACAGTGTAAGACCGAAGAGTGAGATGCCGGTATATGTCGCTGAGTTGAATTCAGAAAGAGTGTCATGTAAGTCGAAGAGCTCGATGATCTTATTCGCATAATCCTCCCCAGCCTGTGTCATATTATCATCACCTATCTGGCGACCGGTCCAGCTTGTACCAATAGCGCGCATGATTGCAGGGTTGCTGTAGGATGGATAGAGGTTATCTCCGTTGACACCACCCTCTCGGTATGAGTCGCCGATACTGCAGTTGTATAGACTTTCAAGCATAAGCCCCTTCAAATCGTCAGACAGCAGGTCTCCAAACTCTTCGTATATCGTGATGAAGCTGAGACCGACGAAGCCACGCCAGTTTGGGTCCCACGATCCGTACATACGGGCAGGGTACCATGGTGTTCCAACAGTTGGCTCCTCTGGCTCTCGCGTATAGCCGCCATACCACAAGTCCTTGGGATTGTCATGCTGGTCCTTGATAACGTAGTTTATGACATCCTCAGCCCGCGAAACATCACCGTCGCCGTTCCGTGCAAGTAGTCCGACTGCATACCATGTAGAGGCTAATGTCTCATGGTTCATCGCAGCTTTAGATTCCAGGTCATAGAGCTGCTTCATCTCTGAATCGTAAAACCTGTCCATCCACTCCATAGAGTCTTCAACCATCGCCTTTGCCTCTCCGGAAAGAGCCCAGGACTGTGTAATATGCTGGGTGAGAATGCCCAACAGACAGGTATATACCGAACTGGAGACCTTCATATTGCCTTGGAAAATTACAAAGAGTTGAATGTTTCTTTTGCCTGATTTAATTAAGAAGATGGCAAATCTAAGTATGTGAGGATGTTTGGCTACTGTGGTAGACCATAGGTGATCTGAACCGTTGCAAAGGACTGAGGCGGCCATTGCATATTTGTATTCATTGTTCTTGCTGTTCTGATTCAGCGCACATCTTGTGCTTCTGTGTTTTCGTCCCCTGATCTCAATGCTACCTTAAAAAAATAACCACCTGTGATTAATTACACATGAGCCAATCAGTGGTTGTCACACGTGGATCTCAACTGTACGCGTTGTTTGCTGGACGTTTCAAAAGAGCTTAAGAAAGGGGCTGTCACAGACTGTCGTCAGGAGATTTTCTACTTGTCCTTAATTGTTTTGTGATCACTGCATTCGACGCCGATCCCTGAGTTGGTCGTGATTAATGCGAAACATCTGGGTTAAGCATCGCTGATGATTGGCAGGGGTTCTAGAAACAAGAATACTACCTTACATCATGAGTTCTAGAAAGAAATAAACGGAAACAATAGCGGTCTTAGTGAGCCTCGATATGCGACGGGGTCGCGTGATGGTGGGGCGGATCCAGACTGATGTCCCCTGGCACGTGGCCAATGGCAGCAGGCACATTCCGCCACAAAGGGAAGGTTACCTGCAAAAAAGAAAAAAGAAAAAGAAAATAATTACCAGCGCATAAGTGTCAGGTACTTCATTTGAATAAAGATATTACTTTAATCAATAAGAAGAATCACAAGGAGAGTTTCCTCGCAGTAGAAAAAACGTAAATGGATGTACAGCTATGCTAATAATAGCCACTGAGCCTATAGAACCGTCGTCCATGTAACTGCTCTACCTCTTAGTAGTGTTAACACGCCCAGTGGAAGGTGTTCTTTGTTTACAAGACGCAAGCCTCCATAGTCGCGGCGCAGTACATCCCGATTCATTTGCAATGCCCACCGAGCCTCTTTAGTCTTGCTATCTGTATCGTTCGTAGCGACCCCCAATTCGCTATGCAGAGTCTGCGAAACATCAGGGTCCATCTCCGGGTTATTGGCAGATGGAACAGCCTGTAGGGCCAGGTAGGCCTGCTTCAAGGCGCTGCTCGTAAGCTCCCTGTGCTTTGCGTACTCTTCAATGCTAAAGAAGCTTTCGCGTTCTTCAGCTGTTAGAAGGTTCTTAAAGGCTTCAGGGCCGACGGTTCCGATGCTCCATGACGCATTGACAGCTGCATTGATGCGGCTGTCCACACTTTCCAGGCTGTCGAAGGACTTCATGTACTGTTTATATCTTTCGTTTTCTGCACTGAAGAAATCTTGGATAATTGACTCAGGAGACTTCTTTGCAATGCTCTCCCGAATCGTTAGTATAGACACGAAGGGATTTCTTAGACCGAGTCCCCCCAGACTCTCTGGCAGGTGGACAAAGGCATCAGGTACATCTGCACCAAAACGCTCTTGTATCATACGCTTAACGTGGTCGACGGCCCCATGACTCTTTTGTGTGGAATCCGATGTCTCGTCGAATAGGAATTGTTGCATCATCTGGTAGGTCTCAAGGATACTGTCAACATGGCGCAGGCCAAAACAGTGCGCTGGCTCGCCGAAGGTATGACTAAAAAACCGACCCATACAGCTGTTCCAGGTTTGCACCCACTCCAGTACGCTTTTGCATCCATTCAACTGTTTCTTAAGCTGTCTCAAATGTCGGTCGACTTCTTCGCGGTCGATGTTCCAAATTCCTGATTGAGGATCAAGTGACAGATGTCCAACTATAACTGGACCCTCGGGCAAATTATTTGCAACACTATCGTCTCTTTGACTGCTATTTCCTGTGATGTACACGGAGCCGGTTTTACTCCGATTGAATGTGAGACCAAGGATGTTGGCATATTCATTCATAGCAGCCCAAGCCCTCTTGCAATGAAGTGGCTCACCACAAAGCCAAAGGTCATCGTGGAGTCGATAAAGCAGCATGCCATCCTGTTGGTTGACAACAACATCCATGACAAAGAGAACAAGCTCGCCAAGCAGTTTCTCGGGAGCATGAGCCATGGGCACACCACGGCGGCGCACTTTGGGGCTACCCGTCAAAGGACAGCCTGGAGATGATTGTACGTTGAGAGGCGCTTGAAGGACCTTCTTGAAGAAGGAGATGGCATCCTCTGTGTAGCCAAAAAATCGCATCACGGCAAAGATAGTAGTGTGAGACAAGCCCGTAGCGAACCACTCCAGGTCAGTCTGTACTAATGCCACTTCACCCTTCAATGTTTTGTGTATGGTAGTCTCCGTTGCGAGTGTTTGTAGCAGGCGCTGTTTAATGTTGGGCTTCTTGGAGTTCTCTTGTCCGTCCGTTGGCTCGGTGTAACCACTGGAACCAATCGTCTCAACACTCTCCGGCAGTTGGGACATGAAGAACGTATTTATATACTGCCCCTTTCTCTCGTTCTTGACATTGGAAGCGGCAGTGGCTCCAGAGGACAGGTAGTACGTGCGGCGCAGCTTCTCATCGTAACTCGGCTGTGATCCGGTGTGCCATCTCCAGAACTTATCGTCGTGGAGAACGAAGCTATTCAGCGCCGCTTTGAGAGCAACGCAGCACTGAATACCAATATAGTGGATGAGTATCGCTTGCAACACATCCTCATCCATCCATATTCTGTATTTGCCGTTCAGTTGCTGTCTCGGAAGAACAGGAACTGTACGTCATCGTTAGCCATCCGTCATTTGATCATGGATGAGGTCTTGTTTAGAATTGAAGGTAATGAGCTAGAGCACTTACTACCATGTTCACCAGCATCCCATTCCCAGCTGCCAATATTGGAAAATCGCATATTTAGAACATCAGCTATCTCTCCCAAAACCACCGGTTGCTCGAGAAAATCACGAAGAATCGCCTGTTTCTGGTCGCTCAGCAGATCCTCAGCGAGAAGCCCGTCGATGCACCACTTGAGTACCGTAGAGTCAAATGGTGCCTTTTCGCCAAAGACCTGTCGGCAAGAGTCACCGATGGTTTTTCTTAGAGCTTTGAGTGACTTGGCCTTCTCCTCATCTTCTCCCTTGAAAAGCTCATTGAGGTAGAGATCGATCTCAACTTCATCTGTCTCCAGTGGGTCGAAAACCACCTGCTCAAACTTGTCGCACAGCTCCTGTAGCCTCTCCTTCTGTCGATCCGAGACCTCAAAGAACTCCTCCTCCGAAGATAAGCCGCCGCTGACGGGAGTCATCCATTCCGTTATCAGCCGAGCGTAGAGGTGGCCCAGTGCTAGTTTCCGACTTGGTACTTCCAGGTGCGACCGAAGAAGATCTTCATGGACTTGCATAAAGTCGCTCGGTACAGACACATCATATTTTGATTGAGTCAGCCAGTGGTTGATGTTCTTTACTGCAGGGCTCTGAAACGCCTCGGCGTTAAGACTCCGGACCCCCTCGAGGAGAAGATTAATTCTTGCAAGTTGAGCTTTTTCTTGATCAGCATTTTCTAAGATCTTGTCTTTTCGTGCTTCGTGGATGATGCGCTGCTTTTCTAATTCATTGATCTTAGTGCGTGTAATCCCACCGAGGGTTTGCGAGAGTGCCGAAAAGGATGCCATTTTTGCTGGTATCTGTGGAGCTGCGGGCTGTCGGTAAAAGTGGTTCAAAGAAAACAAAAATAAAACAACGTTGGTAGTAGCTACAGCAATGCAGAGAAGAGAAAATGCACTTTGTATTTAGTGCAGTATTTCTAGTTATCAAAAGCAATGCCCAAATCGGCGCTTTCTAATTCTAATTACAGCAACAAGTATAGAGCGGTGTAAGACCAGACTGGGCAGCCAGTGTTAGCAAACTAATTACCATGTGGATCATCTCACGGAGGAGATAATTAGTGAACACAGCCCCATTGATTCGCACCAAATTACCGTGAAAAAAGTAACCCTACCTATTAAAACCAGCACGTTAGTGAACGAGCACGTTCAATTTTGTCAGACATCGGGCGAAAAAATGCATAATAGTAAGCACTATTAAGGTAACATTGGTATTATGAAGTAGATACATCCATAGTATCTACATATCCCGCGCTGAAATAATATTCTTCACGATTTCCGCAGCCCGATCCAATGCCGTTGCAAAACGCTCTGCACCATTGGCTGGACTTACAAAACACACTTCAACCCTATTGTTTCATTAGCAAATGCATTCGTCTCATGACTGTAGAGACTCACGAATCATCAAACACAGTATAGTTCATCCATACAGACTCTGGGTGCGGCATGGTGAAGCCAGGATCTTCGGCTAGCTTTGTTTCCACCATGGTCTGCATTATCAACTTCGGATAACCTCTCTTCCAAACCGGGTCAGAGAAGAGTTCTGGGATCTCGTCATCATTTTGATCCTGAGACATAACCTCAATCACGTCCATGAGTCTAAAGTAGTTGCGACCCTCGGTGCCTTTGGTGATTTGCGCATTGCACTGTCGCGCCGCTTCTAGGAGTTTGGCCCGTACCTCGTAGCGAGGCTCAGCTTCGTCAAGAGCAGCGTCGCAAAAGTCCATGACAGATTTGAGAACCACCTGCACAATCTCTGGACGGCCAAGGTGGAAGTGTGCCGTGGATACTGTTTCCCAACTAGCTGGAAGGTGACCAAAGTACAATCGACTGGCCAGCTGGATCGTCAGGTCAACGGTTGCCTTGATAGGTGCCGAATTACTAAGCATGAGCGTTTTGCCAAACGAGTTGATGAGATGCGGGACATATTGCTTTGCGGAGGTGATGGCAAGGTAGTCTTGACGGAGTACCTCAATTCGGTTATCGATGTCTTCTGTCGTCATCAAAGGGATCTCGTTGAGACTATCTGGATCAACAACAACGGTTGCTGCGGCGGTCTTGGGATCAAGCGTGGTGATAGCATTTTGCAGCCTCTGAGATAGCTGAGAAACCGTCATCAGATCAATCATGGAGTGCTCGAAGATGGTTGCCGAGCGCCCATTGGCTGTGACGATAACTTGTGTGCATTTGTCGTGCCAACGGTTGAACGAGTCGCCGATGTAGCCAGAGCGGACTCGGTCTGCGCGTGTAATGGGGCTGTCATCGTCGAGACACATGACGAATACAGATGCTTCAATCGTTTCGAGATAAAGTGAATTCGCGCTGGTAATTGAAAGCAATCTCTGACGGTTCTAAAAAGAAAAAGTGTCAGTCAAAGTATTTAAGTCCAAAAAGGCCACTTACTGATCCCCAAGAATCGCGATTGTCAGTGGTTAACATGCCAGCCCAACATTTGTCTGTCAGGTCCAAATCGAGAATTGACTGGTACGTTGCCTTGAGCATGTCATATGACACCGCCATGCCTTGTTGCTCCAGGGAGACCTTGAAGAGATGTCCCCTTCGTAACACTGCAACGTACTCATTACCCGGATACTTCATCATCTTGTCACAGTCCACATTGGGCTCTCTTACAGCATTGAACAACCAGGATAAAGAGTGCCCGCAGTTAGCCCTGATACCAAGAAAATCAGGTTCCAGTCTGCCAGCGTCACGATCGGCCTTGAATTCACATAGCGCCGTAGTCAGAACAGCCGCCCGCTCTGCCTGAGTATGGGGAATCGAGCTGTCGAAATGCGTACCCAAGAAATTGCCAAAGGGTGCTAATGGATAGCGGCGCTTGAGATGCAAAGCTTTGAGGAGTGGGTCTGCGATCCAGCTTTCCACATTGGGATCATCAGCCCTGACGCGTAGCTTATTGTAGAGCCTGCGACCAAGACCATCTGGTGCCGCGAGGGCATGGGCTTTCCGACTGAGCTCAGAGTATTCTTCTCGTGTGTGAGAGAAGTGACCAACGCTGCTGAGAAGGTCTTCAATGGCCTCATCCAAGTCAACGAGTGGATATCTCGGTAAATTCTCGCAGGTTCGGCAACAATAGAAGTCATGGTTAGTTTGGACTTGCTTGCTTGTCGATTCTGGCTGTGCTTCTTGTACTTCAAGCCTACTGTTTTTGGAGTGCGATTGACGCACCTCATCATGAACCAGCTTAGATCGCAATGCAACTGTGGTACTGAGTGCGGTGATGCTGCCAGCACCACTCAATTCCGAAGTCTGGAGGTTCACTTGGAATGTGCGCACCATCCAGTTCTTCAGCTCAATGCTGACGAGAGAATCGAGCCCAATCGTTGCCAGAGACTGATCCACACGAATCTCGTCTACAGGTCGATCGAGGAAGACAGCAAACTTGGCGAGCGTCGCATCTTGAATCAGCTCCTCGGCCTCGGTCATGGTCTTGACACCAGCCAGTGCCTCTGCAAAGTCGATTTTGTTCGCCTTGGCACCGCCGCTGGCCTTCTTCTCCGATGTGTTTGGTAGTTGACTGAAGACAGGGTTGTCAAGCAAGTACTCGTCGTTGGCTTCAATCATTGATTGTCGCGTCACTGCTTGGATCGATTGGTGAAGGCCATCTTTCCTAGCAGAGCTGGTCATGATGTATTCAAAGTTGGCGAAGAATTCGTCAAAAGAGATGTCCATGACACTGTTTTGTCGAAGACTAGCCCTGATAGTACTGATTGCTGTCTCGTTTTGGGATGCCTCCAACGCGCCGTGCGCATCAATCGACACAGCGCCAATGTTGAGCGAAACATACTGGGTATGAGGGTTGTCGGCATGAGCACGCGCAAAGGCGTCTTGGAAGCCATTGCTAGCTGCGTAGTTGGACTGGCCAGACTTTCCGATCACGGACACGATAGATGAGAGTGCCACAAAGAAGGCTAAGTCTGGGCTGGCGAAATACTTGTCAAGATTGATCGTTCCAAAGATCTTGGGTTGGAGTGGCTGCTTCCATTCGTCAACAGTCATTTGGGAGAATGTCCGGTCCTAGATAGTGTCAGATCAGAGCATTGTATTAGTCAGTGTGTATAACAGCAACTTACCCTCAGCGCCAAAGCACCCTGTACAACACCTCTAATAGGAGGTAGCGCACGGCAAAATGAGACAGCTTCCCTCATCTGCTCCTCGTTGGTGATATCACATTTGATCAGATGGAGCTTTGCTCCATGTACTTCCACAGCTGCCATGTGTTTATGTCTTGTCTCATCGTCGATGGTACGTCGAGACAGGGAGACAATATGACCAGCTCCACGGGCAGCGAAAAAACGACAGATTCGTGAAGGCAGGTCGCCCAATCCTCCTGCTACAATGTAAGTACCATCCTTCCGCAGTCTCAGAGGACTGGGCTTTGCTGGTAGACATTTGACAACTGATGTAGGGTGCGTCTGCAAAACAACCTTTCCAATGTGCTTTCTTGCGCCCATAGCTCGGAACGCATCCTCGATTTGCTCGATGCGATACAGGTTGATTGGCTCCACTGGAGAAAGTACGCGTGATCCAATAAGTTGCATGATCTTACCAAGGACTTGGTATGTCTGCTTCGGCCGTCGTGTGGCCAGAGTTACGAGGTCAAAAGCGATGAACGTGATAGACCTCTCGAATGCGGCCATGCTCAGAGAAGAGTCTCTTTGCATCTCAGTCTTTCCCAGTTCAATAAAGACACCCAACGGTTTGACGCAGTCGAGGCTTTCCCTCAGCATCTCTCCGATTGATGTGTTAAGCACAACATCCACACCCTCACCGCGGGTAAGACGCATGATGCTCTGCTTGAATGAACCAGACTGGCTAGAATAAATGTGACTTTCTGGGATGCCGTAGCGGTCTATAAGAAACTGTTGTTTCTTACGGTTTCCAACTGTACAGAGGATCTCTGCTCCAACGGATTGAGCAAGCTGGATCGCCGCTTGACCGACAGCTCCAGACGCAGAATGGATGAGAATGGACTGACCCTCCTCTAGGCGAGCCAGGTTCCTGATGCATTGATATGCCGCAGTATATGCATAGCCTATTGATGCTGCAGTAGTGTGACTCATCCCGCTCGGTATTTTGTGAACATGGTACCCGTTGACGCGCGACAGATTGCTGTATGGCTGAGCGCCAAAGCCCATGACACTGTCTCCGACCTGGAACAAGTCCCCCATATCCTCGCCGACGGCTGTAACAACACCGGCAAACTCCCCAACCATTTCCGCATCAGAATCTGCTTGTCCCAAGGCCACGCACAGATCCTTGTAGTTAAGACCGTAGGCCTCGGGTTTGACCTCAATCTGGCCAGCTTCCAAGTCGGCTGACGAGTCAAAATCCACAAATCGGAGGGAGCTTAGCAGCCCGGGAGTAGCTACTTCAAGTTTGAGAGCCCGGTCACCTTGATGAAGGGAAGTCTCTGTCTCGGCATCAGTGACGGCATCCCAGCTACTACGAGCCCACTTCAAGAACGTTGCGTCTGGGAATACCCGAGGAATTGAGAATCGGCCATTCTCAAACGCGAACTCAGGCTCAATAGACTTTTGAGAGGGAGTCGTTGGCCAGAAGGACTTTCCTAGGATCTCAGCCACTGCCTGCCCGATCAACTTCGGGTCGCAGCCAGGATCCTGGATGTCAAGATTGACAAACCCATTGTTGCCACTTTCACGACGCAGGACTCGTGTAGTTGCACTGACTACGCCCTTGTATGCTGTAGATACAGGGTTGGCAACATCTTGAATGGCAACCCAGAGGATTTTGGTTTTCGAGGCAAGAAGAGCATTGAGTGTTGTGAATAACCGAGGTTGGGGGTCGAGAAGTAAAGGTGTTTCAGCACGATCAATGACCAGGTAGACCGTACCCTCACTGATGTCCAATTGATCCCAACGGCTTATTTCAACGTTGGTTGAGGTAGGCTCGATACTCTTCGAAATCTCAAGAATGTCATCATCGGGAGCATCGCTGATAAGAACAACCCGGTTTCTTCCCGCGGCATGTCCGTTGGTCAAGACGGGCACCGCTTTTGAAACCATCATGCTGTTGCGCGCAACATGGATGCCTCCGAAGCCGTTCCTCGATAGTATAGTGTCCCACTGCTCTCTGTACATGAGAGCAGTGTCGTCTCGGAATTCGTCCTCGTGAGCCCACCATCCTGATAGCGTGCCAAAAATGAGACCAATGACTGCCCCTTTGGGTGAGTTCTCCACGAGGATGAGGCTGCCACCTGGTCGAAGAAGCTTTCGCACATGTTCCATCGTAACATCCATCTGCTTCGTCGCGTGCAGAACATTGGATGCCACGATAACGTCATATGATTCCGGCTGAAAGCCCTGTTTGAGTGGATCCCGTTCGACATCCAGCGTCTTGAAGTCCATGTATGACTCCCAGTCGGCGAATGTCGCGCGGGCCTCTTCAAAAAAGCCGCTTGATATATCTGTGTAAGTATACTGCTCGATGGGAAGACCATGACCAGCAATTCCACCGAGAACTCGCTTGGTGCAGCCTCCTGTCCCGGCGCCAATCTCCAAAAAGCGAAGACGCGGATTCTTGAAGGTGAGAAGTCGAAGATATGCGACTGCGGCCTCATAGTCGCCACTGAAGGTTCCACCCTCGTATGCCCGTATCAGAAGATTACCCTCGAGCATGACACTCAATGAATCGAGTGCACCATTCAAGATCCTGGGAAGGGCCCTTCCAACACGTGCCAGCAGTTGCAGCTCGGGTGCATCGGTTAGGCAATCAATCCGTTTCAGTATGTCAACTTCGTCCTCTAAACTTAAACCTGACATGATCTGGTCATAATAGTGAGAGTTGACCCATTTGTTCATCCATCCGAGATACTTGACGAGATGAGGGCTGGTGATTTCAAGCTTGTTAGCCTCGACATAGCTCAGTGCGTCTCGTATCCAGATGGATGCTGCTTGATCAGCTGTACGGAAACTCTCCTCAGCTTCCGCAGCAGAAACTTTGCTGCCTTCATAGTTGTATGTCATGTTCTCATCCAATCCCATTGTGGTAGAGAGAAAGTGGGAGAATGATGTTTCCGTCATGAAATCTGCATCCAAATTCCACTCTAGCCGGTTTACCTTATCCTGAACGAAGGGTCGGTTCTCATCTTGGTGTGCTTCGCCGATGGCTCGCAGGTTGACTAAGAGTTTTATGACTGGCCTGAGCTGCCCATCGGCCTCTCGTTGGAACACCCAGGACTGCCCTGCAGATGCCTTCAGGCCATCAGGTTCAATCTGCATGGCAGCAGTGAGGCTATCGCCAGGTCTGGCCGAAATATTGGCATCAACCTCTAACAGGGTAATCTTGGTAGGCACGCAAGGAGCGTTAGAGACAAACTTCTTGAAAAGCATGCCGCTGAGTTGATGAACAGCATCGAGAGTGATTGGGTGAATGACGTGAGGTCGGAAGGAGCGGTATGGCATTAAGGTAGCCACGTCTGGGATGATGATGTCGAGAAGACCTCGTTTGTTGCCGTATTTCAGAGAGTCTATAGGGCTGAATGCACCATCCCATTGGTTGCCGGTAAGCTTAGCAAACTCATAGAACTCAACTTTTTTCATCTCCATGTTGCAACTCTTTCGAGCATCGTCGAGGAGCTGCATTGACTCTTCTTTGCGCAAGTCTGCTTCTCGCGTTCCGTTCACCTCATCGATATCAGTCATCTCGTACTCGACCGAGATCTCGCCGGAGCAATGTTCGATCCATGACCCATTGGCATTGTCATATGACCAGATCCGGAACGACTCCCAGTGACTCCCTTCATATTGACGTAAACTGGACATGCTCAGTTGAACCTCGACTTCACCAGATTCCTCGTCATTGTCTGATTCGTTGAGAACAATGGACTTCGAAATGACTACGCCACGAAGGATGAATTTTGAGATCGACTGTGGTGCATCCCGCAACTGCACAAGCTGCTTCATTGCCTCGATAGCCATGGTGAGGTAGCCTGCGCCTGGATACAGCGTGAAGCCCTCAACCACATGATCGCGCAACCACGGCAAGGCGTCTAGGTCGATATGGTATCTCCATCGAGGTTCATGAATGCTACTCGCTGGGTCGAGTAGACCGAGTAGATCATGCGGTGCAAACTTCCGAAAGCGGTGGGCCTTGCTGAGTCGAGATTCGTGCCAAAATGGGGAAAGATCCCACGGGTATGATTGGAGATCTCTGACAATCTCAGGCTCTGTCTTATCAGTCATTTTAAGTACAGCTCTTAAATCGACCTTGAGGCCCAGCTCGAAAGTCTTGCCAGTAAGGGACAGAACTGTCTGTGCAGCGTTTTTGTGGCGCACAAGGGCGGAGAGGTATTCGAATTTGAACGTTTTGCCGCCATTCTGTGTAAGAGTTTGACGGGAAGGCCCTGCCAACGCTGAATGAGGGCCAATTTCAACGAAGACGCTTATGTCCATCCCCGGTTCATTTCTCAACTGGTCATCCCGCAGCAAAGCCAACGCCTGACTGAACTTGACTTGGGACACCAGGTTCTCAGTCCAATAGTCAGCTCCGAATGCTGTTGACTTGGCTTTACCGGTAACGCTGGAGTAGAAAGTGACGCCGTCCCGTACGGCAGAGGACTCGATTTTTCGCATCGCTTCGTGGTAATCCTGAGCGACTCGCCTCATATGATGCGAGTGATATGCGGTATCTACCTTGAGCTTCCTGGCAAAGAGTCCCTCGGCATCAAGTAATGACTTGAGTTCTTCAATGGCATTCAAGTCACCCGAGATTGTGCTACTGGCTGGGCTGTTCACACAGGCCACACTGACACTTCCAGTTGTGACCTGCTCAATGTATCGCTGCACTTCCGCTTCTCCAAGAGATACTGCCATCATTGACCCAGGCACTTCAGCCACTGTCTTGGCTTTCGAAGATGCGACACCACGGTGATAAGCACTGTTGAATGTTAGTTACTTCATCGCGTAGGGTATGCCGGTTGACTCACACAAGGATTGCATTTTCTCTGCTCAAAGCACCGGCAGCATAGGCAGCGGCTACTTCACCAGAGCTATGACCAACAACCCGACTGGGCCTTATAGAAAAGCTCTCCAGCAAATCCACAAGGGCAATCTGTATTGCCGTCGTGGCAGGCTGGGATATCTCAGCCTCGCCAATCCGTGACTCGCTCTCTTCTTTGGATAGCTCGTCAATCAGACTCCACGGGCCTCCTTCGTGTCGAATGGTATCATCCATAGCGCATATTGACTGTCGGAAGCATCGTGACGAGGTAATAAGCTCACGACCCATCGCATGCCATTGCGCACCTTGTCCGGAAAATATGAAACTGAGTGGCACAGTGGTACTAGCTCGCTTTGGATGAATTTTCTGGTCCAATTCTTCCAGTAGCTCTGTGGATGTTGAAGCGACGATAGCTCTCCGGAATGAAAGACCAGACTTGTGAACACCTAGCGTGTAGGAAAGACTGCGAAGAGTCTGAGGGTTGAGTGGATGGGTACTCGCCCACTGCTTGATGTTCTCGGAGACTGATGATAAGGCCTTCTCGGTCGACGCACTCAGAATGAATAGCTGTGGAGTATACTCATCAGAAGGTGGGAAATTATCGGTGGTTGAGGACCCGTTTGGGGAAGCCAAGTCAGTGACGGATGATCCATTCGTAGTTCCGTTATGCAACTCTGCGCTACCGTTATGGTGAAATGCCCCATTTTCGTTCCCATTGAGGTGTTGTTTTGCGCTTGGAGCTTCAAGGATGACGTGACAGTTTGTTCCTCCGTACCCAAATGAGTTGACTGAAACTCGAGAAGGGCCATTGTCCAGTGACGGTAGCTTTGTAAGCTGATTGGGAATCTGCCAGCATGTTAGAGTATTCTTCTGATGATGAAGAGAAACGCGTACCTTTATCTTCTTTTCATAGAGCTTTATGGAAGGCTTCGGTTCGGCGAAGTTGAGATTGGCAGGAATTTGACCATGCTTGAGGATGAGTATGGATTTCAACAAACCGGCGATGCCAGACGTAGCCTCAAGGTGGCCTATGTTGGTTTTGACCGAACCGACATAAAGGTCATCTGTTCTACTAGAGTCTTCGCAAAAGACCTTGGATATTGACGCTATTTCCTCGCGGTCGCCTGCCTGTGTTCCCTGTTTGTTCTTTCAGTCGGGTTCTTCCTTTAGCTTGTCACAAGGTGAAACCTACAGTACCGTGAGCCTCGACGAATGACGTATGAGCAGGATCCAGCCCAGCCTCTTGGTATACACGGAGTGAAAGCGCAGCCTGCGCCTCGCTACTTGGGGTATTGAGACCGGGGGTCTTTCCGTCTTGATTCATGCCCGAGTTGGCAATGATGGCGTGTATCCGGTCACTATAACTCCATGTCAGTCACTGTGCCAAGCTTCTGCAAGGGATCGTTGACGTACCCATCCCGAAGTGCTTCGTCCAAACGCTTCAAGACTATTGTGGCAACACCCTCACCACGTCCATAGCCAGCACCCCTTGAGTCAAATGCATAAGACTTTCCATCTGGGTTGAGCATTCCAATGCCACTCACTGCATGGATATTAGCATTGTAGTCACTTTTCGGAAATCTTGGTAAATAACTCACTAATGCTTAGAACGTCTGGCTGAATCACGAGTTGTGAGCCACCAACCAAGGCGAGATTCGATTCGCCCAGTCGAAGACTGTGACATGCCTGATGCAAACCCACAAGACTTCCAGACTAGAGACTTATAGTCAGTAAAACCCCTTTGGGCAATTTGGTTCAAAGGTGTCATACGCAGCCAGTGTCGATGGTCATGCAGGGACCTCGAAGGTCGAAACAGTACGAAACCCGGTTTGAGAGGACTTATATAATGTTAACTGCAGTTTATGCATGGCTGATTGGTTTCATAACTCACTGGACTCGCCCGTTCCATTCAGGTGCGTTCTGCCAATCGTAGACAGGTCTTTGTGTCCCATGCGATCGTAGCTCCTCTCGAATATGCTAGCATACACGCCAGTGTTGGAACCGCGAAGTGTTTCAACAGGGATACCAGCGTCTTCAAGAGCCTCGTACGTCGTCATGAGGAAAAGACGTTGTTGCGGATCCATCGAGTGCGCTTCGGCACTGGAGATGCCGAAGAATTTGGCATCGAACTGAGAAATGTCATCCTGTAGGAAATACCCATGCTTGGTCACCATGGACTGTTTCGCATCTGGATAAGCGTCGTACCACGAATCTGCGTTCCAGCGGTCTTTGGGGATTTCTGTCTGTCCATTCCGGCTCTCTGACAGCAATTGCCATAGCTTATCTAAGTTGTTGGCTCCACCGGGAAGCCTACAGCCGACACCAACGATGGCGATCGGGGCGGGAGGACTCATAGTTAGAGGCAAGTGTCGTGTTTGTGCAGAGATAGTTCTATGGATCTAGACTTGGCAACAAGACAACAGAGAAAATATTCTACAGCATCATCAGCATGTATCACCACTTCGAGTCTCGCACACTATATATCATTTTCCAGCTTGTCAAGTATCCTTTCCGCGTGTCAAGGTATTCCCCCTCTTCGAAGGATTCTGGCTATCTTGATCCTACGGGCATAAAAGCCTTCTTACGGCTTGTGAGTCCGAGCCATCGCTAGCTCTATAGCGCCAATGCAACAATAGGCTGAATTGTCTTGGGTGATCCGGCTCATGATATGGCGAGTGCGTGGCTATCTAATGCCAATCCAACCTATCTAGGCAAGATCGGACCAACGGCTCCTTGTGGCCAGGCGTAGGATCATATAGTGGAGCTATGAGCCTCCACCATAGTACGATTTAGGGCTGTTGAGATGATTGCCTAGACTTTGGGTGCAGGACAAGTATAAC
The DNA here is from genome assembly GCA_027945245.1 of Fusarium irregulare. Lineage (NCBI taxonomy): Eukaryota > Fungi > Ascomycota > Sordariomycetes > Hypocreales > Nectriaceae > Fusarium > Fusarium irregulare. The sequence goes on from JAPDHF010000030.1 coordinate 37,339, forward strand.
AAAGACACGATGATGGCGTAGTGCAGCTGTAGTTTCCATGCGGGATAATAGGATAGCATTTAGCCTGCCAATTGTAACTAAAAGCGACCTGCATTACAGTATCTAGGAAGGAATCGTGAGGTTACATCAGATCTAGCGCGACCCTCCGCTATTGGCCAGCAGTACATGAGCCGCAGAGCCGCAGAACTTTGCTTCACATGAGCCAAATCCTACAGCTTGCTTGGCGCTTTGGGTCGTGGCCCGCTCGAGAGGCCGGCTAAATGCTTCTCGACAACAGCCCAGGTTTCAGGAGGCAATATCGCCATCATCCATGTATTGCCCTGGCCGTCCTTGCCACCGACTTGGAACATGTTGCGAATGTGCGTGCTGTGCTGTAGTGAAGTCCATTGGTGCCATGCGATCTTGCCCGGAGATTTCCCATGACCCTCTTCGGCGGGGGTTATGACAGCGGGGGAGAAGTCAATTGAGTCGAAGAATTCCATCTTACTGAAATTGGACACAACCAGAATGAAAGAGTCTTCAGCTGCAAATATGGCGGGGTTCTCTTTGTCCCTAGTGTATGACTCCCGCAGAAGATGCAGTTGCGCGTGCACTTGGGGGGCCTTGGTCAGTGTCGCCACAGACTCTCTCACCCGGAGAGCTGTTCTCGCTAGCGGCTGGTACCGAAGCGCCTCCAGTGTGGTGTTGGTCGACGTGGAAAATGTTGCATTAGCGATGAAGACCGGACTGGATTCTGGTTTATCCTTGCGTTGGTGAAAGATTTCTGGAAGACAGTGTCTTGCCTCGTACATGCCCATCACATGAACAGGCTGATCTGCGTCAGGAAGGATGCCACAACAGACTCGCGCAGCCCACGCAGCTAATATATCCGCGTCGCTGATAAACTGTCCATTGAAGAGAGCTCCCTTGGGAATAACCTGGAGGCTATCCGATATGTGGCCACCAATGAAATCCATCTTAATTTTTTGCAAGGCAAAATCTGGTAGCACGAGCATGCGCCGCACCGAGAACGGGTATGCCTCGACGTGTTCCAGGTATTTGTCGTATGTCTTCTTGAAAGCTTCGGGGCTTAGCTGTAAATCTGCCAGGGCGTATGGCTCCTTGGGAGGCACTGATCCGACATTCTTCAGAGGATCATCGTATGCTCCCATAAATTCCGGGATATCACCGTAGCGTCCATCAACATCCATTGACCAAGCCAGGACCAAAGCTTTGATCCCCATAAAATCGCATACCACATGAACCCAGCGAATACTTATCAATGTTGCATCGTTGAAGAGAGCAATGTGAATACCAATGATGGGCTCTTGACGACTGATATGCTCATCGAAGTCAAGCGCCCATTCGGGGCCAATTGTCAAGGTATTAAACTGTGACGCGATGCCAGGAAACAGTTCGGCTTTGCCTCTTGCCCTCGGGAGGTCTCTTGCAACAGCATGATCCACTATTCTCACGGTGAACGTCTGCTCCGAGAATTGGAATGCTGGACGGGCTTGAGTATATGTTCTTGGTGCGTGAATCTCCAGCTTGCCGTCCTTATTGAACTGCAAACGGCCACCTAACTTTCTCCAGTCGCCCTGGCTCAGGAGGTGTGTAAGAGCTGCGCATAGCTTGTGCGTGTCAAGGACGGCATCAAATCGCAGGGTCCAGTGCTGTATGTATCGGTTGATGGGAGAGTCATCAAACTCGTGCAAAGGGTACACAATGTCAGATTCGGACATTTCGTCCACACAGGGACCAGGCGCATTTCCAGAAGGCATTGAGGTTTTCTCCGCGATTTGTATTAGCTTTGTTTTGTTTTTTTTTGCGTTGATAAATCAGGTCCAAACCCATTTTTCGCGCTCGGTAATGCTGCCAGTGAGATAAATACTGGTACCAGGTTGCGACATGTTACATGAGTGATTGGAAGGTTTCGTGGCGAGCTCTCAATTGTATGAGCACCGTAAATTAGCAAATGACCTTGCAGAATTCCTAAATAACCGTCGGGATGCCCCGCATTCCTCCGCCTGGGCGGGCCGCTATCCGGCCGGTTCAGTGGGTCCAGGCGGATATTCCTGCAGGGTTATCCTTCGCGTGGACGGTTAAATTCCAACAATGAATGTAACCAATCGTGTTGTTTGGCGGCTTTGCAGCGATTGTTTCCGTTGTAGAGTGCTCTCCATGGGTGCGGCTCTTCCATCGACGTAAATCAATCGACCGACGTTACTATGCAGCTCCTCGGTTTTCTTTCCTGTGTCGCACGCAGCTAGTGGTCATGAGTCCAATTATTTCATACTATCAAAGCATTACCTTTACAATTTAAACAGAATAGTAAAAGAAAGGAGCAACTGAAACTCCAATTAAACAGAGTATACATTCAAATATTAACAGTAAGTGTCAACGGCTATGCCGTGTAAGTTGCTCAAGTCTACGCCACAACATTACGCCACGGTGGCTGGACTGAGCGAGTAACCTTATCGCAATGCTTATCAGCTAAGCGAGAACCCACGGTAGACTTTTCTCATTATGATTCCTCTTTCCTTTTCTCTTTAGTCTTAGATAGCTCAATGCGAGGTCTCTCTTTTGTGCAACCCTTCGGGACTCAACCCCTTACAGTAAGTTATAGCTATAGAAATGTTAGAAAGACTAGTGTATTAAGAACTCCGCTACTATGTGGAAAAGCTTTAGGGTAGGATACACAATTGCACAGTGCATAATTAATCCAGGTCATATACAGGAAGGTCTTGGAATAAATTCCCAAGAACTACAAATTGGACGTTGAAACTGAGAGTAACTGGATAGCTTAAAAAAGGTTTGTAAAAAGCAAGATGACAACTGCCTGTTTGAATCAAGTGTTTTTATCTACCACGGATTGTATCAACCGAGACAGTAGAAGGAAAGTAACGTGCGCATTGAAGCTTCCTGGAATTATTGCGATTACAGCAGAGAAGTAGGGGTTACCTTAGGGCCATAGCATCATTGAATATTCCTGCGAATATCCTGTGTGCAAACATCCCTTGACCTATGCGACTTAGCAGCAACCTGCGTGATGGGGCCCTAATAAGACAAATCTCTATCAGACTATTGAGATAAGCCTTATCGTCTCAATGATTGATCTAGAAGACTGGAATCTTGCTAGTGCTCAGTCTAGCTAGTTATGTATTGTCTATCTGGTCAGAAGGCTGACAGGGACCTCACTTCCAAGCTCTTTCCAAAGATGGTTATTATTTCCCCAGACTTAGCGTATCGCTTATTTTCCGTTCCCTCGGTTCCGGTCTCGGGCATTAAGTGGAGCTTGATGGTGCAGAGAACGAATGAGAGCTAACTGCTATACGGTGTGGCCAATCGAGAGATCCGTGACCATGTCTAGCCTCTCCATCAATGAAACAGATTATGTGGGGTCGGAGCAACCTCGCACATAGTTAAGCGAAGGCAAACTTAATTCAAGTTCAAGATAACAGGCAAGTTCAGGTACATGAGCACCGGCATATTACCGTCATCCACGGAATCAGTATGGTAGCATCTGATCCTCAACATAGCATGCTTGATGAACTGCTGGCTTGACTTTGACAATGATGCATCTGTAGAAACTCGCAAAGGCGTACTCAACAAATGCCACTTCTGATAATACCAGTGCGTGATAAACTGCAGCCGATGAAGGCGTCCACTCAATCTACGAGTGTTGATTCCGTAAGACTCCGCAAAGTTCCGCCTTCTGAGGTTCTGCAATAGCTTGTTACGTGACCACCACTGACTGGCGCGCAGAGACACTGAATCCACACCGGGACAGGCCCGGCCGGAACAGATCACGCGGCAATATAAATTGTACAAGTAGCACCAACGTGGTATTGATTATTGAATATGTATGCAATGTTTCCTGGTATGAAACGCCGTTGTTTCCCACATTAAAGTTAAAAAGCTCCCTAGCGACCCGGAAGATAAGATTCCCGATGCGCGAGTCGTGAGTGGTCCGATATATTGGTTATCTTTGTCTGTATCTGGTTATCAACCGTAACATTCGTCTACCGGATTGCAACATTAGTAAACCGGCAGTTACCTACAATCGTCGCTCAAGAGATGGGTTGCTACAGAATGCGAGAGCTGAGAGTGGGGGGTTCTATTCTAAGAGATGAGGTATAATCACACCAACCTTGTCAGCCAGCATGAGCCTTATCATTTATGATATGGAACGTGGGGAATAGCTTGTGTGACCCTTGTCAATAGTTCTGCCAGGTGAAATGGGAATGAAGGCATCGTACCCGTCTTTGATAGTGCTTACACTATTGGCAAGGCTTCTCTTCTAACAGGCCTTTGAGCTGGATCGTGCCTTATCTGCACGAAAAAGAGCGTGGGGATGTTCTTACCGACATGTTCTGGGCGACGATTACCTGACTTAATATGCAACGTCATGGATCTGAACATCTATATAAACTGAGAAACTCTACTCATCCTTCTTTTTATCTCAATGCAATCAACCCTTCTTACTTTGCACTCAAGGATCCACCAGATAAAAAAATGCGTTTCTCACACCTCTTTATCCCAGCTTCTCTAGGCCATATGGCTCTAGTCGGAGCCTTATCGGGCGGAAGGCTAGAGGGACGAAATCCAGGTCCAGGCCCCAAGTGCTCCTCAGGCCAACCGGCCGTGAACGCTCCTCACAAAAACTTTTGGGGTTCATTGACCGCCAACGAGACAGCTGATGTGCTTTCTCTACTGCATAGAAATACGACGGGTTTCAATCTGACCACTGCCAAAGATGCAGGGAGGTATGTTGCGAACCCCATAGACCCTTGGCGATATGATTTCTGATCGTTGACTATAGTCGTGACAACAAGATGTAAGTTCTGAGCGATATACTGTCATGCGACTGACTAACAACCCCATCAGTATGTCAGTTGAACTCATGATGCCTAACAAAACCGATGTTCTCCCGTTTTTGTCAAACAGCAGCGGTAGCCCAGAGCGTTACGCTTTAGCTACAGTAATGTTCGGGGCATCTGAAAATGCTTACCTTCAGGAGTTCAAGGTTGGCCCTTTGCCTATTACTGCCGCTTCAGTTGTTATGCCTTACACCTACACCAACACAAGATCAGGTGACGGCAAGATCCCTGTTGTCAACCCTGACGCCGAAGACTACGGCAACTTCAATCTCAGAACGATGAAGGAGGCAGAAGACGTGACAAAACGGCTGTGGAACCTAGTGAGTACCATGTCCTCTCACGATTGGCATTCCATCATCTGACAGAGCAAAGACGATCGATGACGGACTTCAGGTCCCATTGGCCTTCGCGGCTCCACTCACAGTCACAGAGGGTAGGGCTGTGATGTGGCAGGGTTTCAATGCACCTGTCACCAGCATCTATGATACGATCTCTTTGCTTCCACTTGGCTTGTACATGAGAACAGACATCACAGGTCGCGATTCCAGCAAATGGAGAGTGACAGGTTGGGTATACGACAACGAGTTTTACCCGGAGCTCGATGATTTTCGCAAGATTATTGCCGATCCTCAGTTCAAACCATTGGGAGCGAATCTGGATGAGCCTTGGGCGCACACCAATAAACATGGCGACGCCCTACCTCTGGACGATAACCCACCACCGGCCTCTATCCAACCTCATGACGCAAGGTTTGCTGTCGATGAGACGGAGAGTTATGTAACATGGAGTAAGTCCATAACTTTGATCTTTTCAATCGCAAGCCTGCTGATGAGTCTCTGCTAGTGGATTTCTCCTTCTATGCTAGTACTACACGAGATAACGGTCTACGACTGTACGACATCCGATACAAGGGCAAGAGAATCATGTACGAGGTACTACTTATCATATCGAATCTCAAATAACCGAAACTAACTTTTCCTAGCTTGGATTGGATGAGGCAATAGCACATTATGCGTACGTCAATTGGCACCTTTGTTTCACAGTCTCTTGCTAATATCTTGTGCAGCGGCATTGACCCAGTGCAGTCCGGGATCTGGTAATAATAACCAGTCTTCCAATACTTCCTTTCCTAACTTTCATCTCTTAGTTACTTTGACAGCATGAGTGGATTTGGACCTACCATGATTTCTCTGGTAAAAGGTAGGATTTGGCCTGCATTAGGAAACGCCTAGGCTGACATGCTCCAGGCTACGACTGCCCAGCATACTCCCACTATTCCAATGTCACAACGACAACAGGCGAGACAACGTTTACGCAGAAGGACGCCCTCTGTAAGTCAGGACCACAGACATCTTGGGCAACTCAGTGCACTAACAGAACAATTAACAAGGCATGTTTGAGATTGACAAGGGCTTCCCTATTCAACGTCACTCTTGGGCTGGGCACACCACTGTGACAAAGAATATCGCCTTCAATGTCCGCGCTATCTACACCATCGGAAACTATGATTACATGACAACTTACCAATTCCATCTAGATGGTTCGATCGAAGTTGATGTCAGAGCATCAGGCTATATCTCTTCAGCATTCTACGCTCAGAACGAAGACTATGGGTTCAAGATCCATGACAGTCTTTCCGGATCCCTCCATGACCATGTCATCACATTCAAGGCTGACTTCGATATCTTGGGAGAGAAGAATTCGTTCCAAAAGATTGCCATTCAACCCACGACTGAGAAGTAAGTATCTCGTACTCCAATTTGTTACATCTTGCTAAAAGCCATACTTTAGGTACAAGTGGTCTGGTGGCAAGTCCATCAACACTATGAAGGCAGTTAAGAGCTTCATTGAAAATGAAGACGATGCTAAAATCAATTGGGCGCCCAATGGAGGAGCGATGTATGCTGTGGTTAACAAGGACAAGAAGAACCCTTACGGCGAATTGCCGGGGTACAGGATCGTACCAGGTTAGTATTTTAGGCACCCTGATAACCTCACCCTCCGACTAACGGAAATATGTAGCTTCTGGTGTGGCATATCTTACGGTTCAGGACTCCAACATTACACAAAATGCTGGTCACCACACGACGCATCATCTCTACGTTACTCGGCAGAAGGACAACGAGACCTACGCTGCTGGAGCGTACAATTCGCTAACCCCCGAAGATCCGCAGGTTGACTTCAATAAGTATTTCAACAGTGAATCGCTTGTTCAAGAGGATGTGTAAGTGCCTTGCTCACTGACCCTAGCGATGTGGGTAACAGCTGACGTGGTGCAGTGTGGTTTGGTTTAACCTGGGAATGCACCATATGCCCCACACTGGCGACCTCCCAAACACCGTTTTTTCGACCGCACATTCTTCCATGCTCATTGAGCCGTTGAACTATCTTCTCGGCGATCCTTCGCAGGCTAGTTCCCAACAGGTTTTGATCAAGACCACCGATGGGAAACCTGAGATTACTACTTACGGAGCCAAGAATACAACATGCCCAATTGATCTGGTATGTTATCCATAGTTTGTGCTTCTTTGCAGCGCTAATTGGAAAATCACAGGCACAGCTCAACCCGGATCTGTCAAACTATTCCAACAGTATCAGTGTTCTCAAGTACCCTTATGATGGATCGAAGCCGGATCGATATTAGGCGGTATTGGCGGAGGCTGTAATCTGGTTGTTTGTACTCTTTTCACGTACCGTGACTGGAAATCAAGAGTGGTTTACTCGTGTAGTGCAGTAATATCGCACTCTGAAGCAGATCATTCAAGACATCTTCTGGCTACATACTAAGTACCAATGAGAATGTGCCCAGAGCCACTTCAAGCTTCCAAGATTTTATCAGAACTGCAACTGAGCTAAGTGCATAAATTAAAAATGAAGAGATATGTCGATCTCTCTATCTATGAAGTGTAAGTCCTTCTTATACAGTAAGGTCTACAGAGAATCTAACCCCTCCCACTTGTCCTCTCCATCATAATTCATTCTTAGGACAGTATAAAAACTCCTTCCACGTACTAGTATGTATAGCAGAGTAGCTCGCTGGTTGTATCCATAACTGCTGAGACAGGGAGATCTTCAACGCCGACCAAACCCATAAAGGGCATCATGTCGGTGATAGCGGCGCGAGGATTAGGCATTCCACCGTCAGTCGAATTTCCATCGGAAGTACCGTTACCAGGCGTCATCAGGCGCTCACGAATACCGGCGTAGTCATTGAGGCGAGTCTCGGGGTCCTCTCGCTGCCAGAGAGTCCACAGTCGGTCAACTTGACCATGATGCAAAAAGAAGATCGGCTCTATATCAAGTCAGGAACGTCAGTCACCATTTCATACCCTTTCACGGTTGGAGAAATAAAGGCAAAGCAGATACTTACCGTTGGGTGAGGAAGAGGGCCCCAGATCGCCCATTAGGCCACCGACAGCGCTATGAATGGCGATATGGGGGCCGTTTTCCATACTGAACTCATACGACTCAAAGTCGGATTGTCTCTGTACGTCGGCAACGGCCTCGGGGGTATAGCCCGAGGCGCGCATGTTACCGGGGCGACTTTCGCCATCGTAGAAGTCGCGTGACAAGCAGTGCTCAGCTGCGATGCCCCTGCTGTAAGCCGGACGGATGTCCTTGAAGGGTCCGTCAACCAGACACTTCCACTCACGTCCGTCACTGGTCTTCTCGATCTTGTCGCCGCCGTTGCCACCGACACCGTTGACGGGATCCCAGAAGTCTGAGCCAGCCACATCTTTAACATCAAGAGTCCAGTCCCAGTACCTTCTTATGTCAGTTGGGCGTTCATCGGGCTATTTAAGCGATGGGGAGGGATCTTACACCATGGGGCCGGTGTAGCCACAAGCCTGGAGCTCCTTGTGGTAGATATGTGTGAAATATCTGTGCCATGGCAGGAATACCGCAACGTAGTGGACTATCTCAGTTAGCTATCATCTTTTATTAAAGACCTCGGTAGGCCATAGGACGCGCTCCATACTGTTGTTGCTGAGGTGACTGTGTACATAACTGAAGTCATCGTACAGTGACGTCTTCAATCCGATACTCGAAGGCTTCTTAGTGAGGCATATAACGGCATCGGTGTATTCTTTGCGTAATTTGGCATCCAGGACACGGAACTCCACACGCTTAACCGGATTGGTGCAGCGAGTAGAATCCTGGCGAGGGAGGGCGCTTGCAGCAACGAGGCCGGTCAGTAACGGAAGTAGCTGGGCGAAATGCATTGTGGCAAGAGATGTGGTTTGGTGGTCTTAGTATCCTTATGTCAATGGAAACGGTGTATGAGTTGTAAATGCAAGGAAAGGGGATTGTGGTACGTATCCTTTTTATACATCTTGATTCTCGAATAAACACCTTGGGTTCCGTCCTGAACCCAATCCAAGTAGCCGGGAGAGCAGCAGGTCAGTGCAAGGCGATAGAAATTACATCGTCGTATAGAACGATAATCCGGATGACATGCTCCTGTAGCCCTTGGCACTAAAATATAAAAGGTGGATGATAAACGGCAATACGAAGTCGAGACAGCCATTTGCACAGACGTTTTCCTTGTCCGTCAGGGATCAAGGTGGAGCTTTCTATGATCGACAGTCTGACGCCCGGCTTAAAGTACATACCGCTCGGTGTAGTAAGGCTTGGCTACCATTTTAGAAATTGTTATTTTAAGGCTTGCATGATCTATCACTAGCCTTGTTCTGGTCAGTCTGCTTGTGTTCTGCAATGTGAAGCGATAGAGAAATTCACCTCTGTTTATCTAATGGTAGGGTTTTCTGCTTGGATATAATATCCTCATGAACTGAGCAGTCGCTTCCATCGTCGCAAGAAGCTCCTCATTGCTAGAGTTTATACAAGCGCTCCAAACTCTCAGCATGAAAGTAAAGGTCTACATCTTCGGTCGCCACACCACAGGCTTACTTCTGCCATTTTGATAGCTTGAGATTGACTTGAGATGCTCCGTCTGTCATTTCACCTGTTTAGCAAGACAGCTTTTAAGTTTATCTTAATACTTAATATCCTAACTATTTCAGATTCTGTAGTATAATAATCTAGACTTAAGCTGCCTACTATTTTACTATTAAGTAAGAGCTTTACTTCCTAAAGAGCTAACTCCTTTACTGATCCCACTTGACATTGCCGCCAATCATCTTAAAAACAGAAGCTATATCGAGATCCTTATACTGGTCATCCTTACTGGCAGTATCAAACACATTCTGTGCCACTTGCCCCAGATCTTCTCTTGCTTCGACCTTCTGAGCTAAGTCCATTGCCAAGTTGAGGTCCTTGAGCATCAGCGGTATCCGAAACCCGCCTTTGTAGCCAGCCGATGAGGGGGCACCGGGAACCACATTGGGTACCGGACAGAAGGCCTCGCAGATCATGTTCTTGGCCGTACCGGCGCCGATGACATTGCGTAGTAGCTTAGGATCCAGCCCCGCACGGATGCCCAGATTGAACGTCTCTGCACTGGCTAGCATCATGATACCAGTGAGGTAGTTGTTGCAGATCTTGGATGTCAGGCCTAGACTGAAGCCGCCGCATGGGATCACTTTCTTTCCCATGGAGTGTAGGATTTGCTCAAGATAGGGGAGATTGGTATCGTCGTGAGAACATCCGACGAAAAATGTCAGGGTTCCTCTGACTGCTCCTATCACCCCACCACTCACAGGCGCGTCATAGAAATGGGTTGTTGTATACAAGGCAAGGGCTTCTTTTTTCATGCGCATGCTTGCTTCCGTATCTATGGTCGAGCATTCGACTAAGTGCTTGCCCGAGAGATCTGCCGACAAGATGTTGTTTGGGCCGTCGAGATAAACAGACTTGACATGGTGGCCTTCTGGGAGCATGGTGAAGATAACGTCCTAGTAAGGAAAGATTAGTGTTGCTGTTCTAGTCGGGTATTAAATGTCGCACTTTCACTCACAGCCTTTTCTGCGATATCTTTGGCTGAGGAGCAGATAGACACAGTCGCTGGAAACTCGTTTGAGATCTGCTGCATTGAAGCAGTCGAAATGTCAAAGACATTCAAGTGATCTGCGTCTGACAGATGTCGGGCTAAGTTGCTTGCCATAGGTAGACCCATCTGCCCTAGACCGATAAAGCCGAAACGGGTAGCGTTGGTGCTACTCATTGTAAGACATGAAGTTGATTTGAAGGTAAGAAACTGCAAAACGATGGGTTGGTCTTCTGATGAACTCAAGACGAGACGGGGCGATTGAGAGATACAACTGGGATATTTAAAGAGAATACTTAGGTTCCTGCCTTTTCAGGAAGGGGTAGAACGTTCAAGTGTGTTGCATGTCGTAATGTTGTTCCGCCCAACAGCTCGATACGAGACTGGGCTGGATCTTCCCTGCACACTTCTGATTACGCTGTAAACGCCGAGAAGTTTGTAAGATTATTCCCATTGAGGTTTCCAAGGCATGAGTATGCAAATACGCTACATACGCCGAGGCTTTGTCTTCTTGGTAATTGGACGAGGCTCCGCTACAGATGAGGGGAAATGGGGATGCCTCCGGGTATCCATCTGGGCCACCCAATGGTGCAGTAGCCAGACGAAGGTTGGAGTTAATTGAGAAGCCTATAAAGTCTTGCTTTCTTCTGCAATATGGATAGCTTGAATGCATCTAGCCATCTCACAAACGTAACAACAGAAGATTTCACCATGCCTCTCGTCAAAATTCACGTTGTCAAGGGTGTTCGTACCCCCGAGGAGCTAAAGCGCTTTGCTGATATTGTCTACGATGTGATGCTCGCTAAATTCGACGTCCCTGAAGGGGATAGGTAAGATCTGGCAAGCCTTTATTCACTGTTCTTCCGCTTATCCCAAACATAGGGTCCAAGTTATCCACCAGCATGAGCCCGGAGAGATCATAGTTGGAGACCTCGGCGTTGGCTATAAGCGAACCGAGAAGATCGCTGTCATCCACATCTTTCAACAGGGCAGGGACGTAAAGACGAAGACAGCCCTGTGCCCAGCTCTCCTAGAGGCTCTGCAAAGGGACACTGGTATGTCCGGCGATGATCTGGCTATTAGTATCAGCACGAACACTATGGAGGATTGGAGTTTGGCTCGTGGCCTTGTTGGACCGGCTGTGTTTACGCCACCACCAGAGTAAAGTCGCGCAGGCATCTCCAGATATCTTGATGACTGCAAGATAGCTTTTTGGGTAGCGCTTAAACAACTGCTGCCTCTCAAATCTTTCACGCTGGGAAAACCCCATTTGAAGTTGTGGCTTTTGAAAGTAGCAGGGTGCAAAGACATCGGTGACCCACTCTGGGTACAACGTAAATTGGAACTACAGTCGGTATGGTATGGCATCCCATTCTGCGCATGGTCATGTGCTGCTTGACTCGGGTGAAACAGTATGCGACCATATAAAATCATCAATAAGCACGAGCAGTACTGACTTGGATTATTTGTAAAGTTTTTAGGTATGAATGGCCTCGGCTTTTAATGTCCATTGCAATCTCTCCATAGCCAGTCCCAGGTTAGAAACGTCGTGACTTGCAGCCCCGATCCGACAAGGCATGTACTTCGCAGCGTTCGTCAGAGTAATTTAGCGAGTGTCGATGTCCCAGGCATCCAAGGCAAGGAAACATATTTGGGTCAAGAGAGGCCCAGATGTCTCTCCCGGGGGGCCTTTTGGGTATTTAGCGTAAATTGACGTTCGTGTAAGGCGCAACTGCATGGTTGCGATTGAGCGATGACTCGCAGTCCACTCCAATATATCTTATGTCTGACATGACCGCTAATATTATGACTAAAGCTAGCATGATATCAGTCACCAATTCGACAGCATCTTGCTCCACATCTTAATACACTAATGTACACCATCGTATGCGTATCCATCAGAAGTTGATGCTGCCTTCGCTTGCTATCAATCTAACTGGAAATGTATAAGCGTAAATACTGACTTACGCTGTTTACGCTGGTACAAGGTATCGCCATCGTGATCAGCCTCCACTATATCCCACCCCAACCATTCAGCGTCAACGCCGTGACTTGATGATGGATTATGTCCCATCTTCTCTACTGAGATGACCTTAGGCCTGATGAATGAGATACATGTAGCTATCTTGTACCGATATCGCTAAGGGCTTGATCTTTGAGAGGGTAACTAATGGTACATGGAGCATTCCATTCCCCACTCGGCTTAGCGTTCCCACATTCGCACCAACATGCCCAGAAACTCTTATTTCAGTTACCCCAAGCGTTCAGACCCTTCTTCTCCATCTCAAGTTCTTCACGCTGCGGGGGATGATTTCCGTTCCAAGGCATTTCAATTGCGATTCGCCCTTATTATTGTAAAAGCACCCAGACTGCACAGCTCTACACTTCCTCTACCCCACCATGACGAAATCGGGTTCACGACAGACGAGAAATGGGTCAAAGCACGACAAGACTGGTTGTCTAACCTGCCGCTCAAGGTAAGTTAAGCTTCGATTGCCTGGTTCTTGTCTGTGTAGAATCGCCAAACCAGTCTCACCAAGGCTAACTACATCTCGTACAGGAGGAAAAAGTGCCTGGAAAAGACATACCCCGTCTGCGGGTCGTGCAAGAGACTGAATCTAGCATGCTATTGGGATCATGAGCAACGGCTACCACCCGTCTCGGACCAAAGACTTGACCATCTCAACCAGACGTCCAACACGCGCGATCGCATCACGTTCATCAATCTGTCGCCGTCTTCTAGACTCGCGCAGCGGCTCGACGATACGAAAAGACCATCGAGCCGGCTCCTCATGGAATACTATCTAGAGTCCCTGGCGCAGATGCTCACAGCTAGCATGCAGCATAATTCCTTCTTAGCTAGTACGTACCATGCTTGTGGTGTCGCGCGCTTGTTTGCATGATGCTAACCTTTATTTTGTCTTCGTGCCGATGGCAATGGAGTCGCCGGTTCTCCTTCATGCCCTAATGGCCTTCTCGTCTGTTACCCTGTCCTATTTCGACACATCGTACGCGACAATAGCTGTTGAAACCCGGGTAAGAGCCCTGTCTTCGTTATCCAAGTCAATTCTAGCAGAGGACATTGTTCAAAGAGAAATCAACCTTGCAGCGTGCCTCGTTCTCGCAACGGCCGAAATCTCCCTCGGCCATCGTGCCGAATGGCATAACCACCTCCAGGGCGCAAAGCATGTGGTACTATCCACGCACGCTTCACAGCGTGATGCTATGCCTCTCATTGGGACGGAGGCTGTAAAGGCGTCTCACGAAGGAAGATGGCTGCTGAGGAACTTTGCGTACCACGACATCATGGGCAGTGTCGTTTCCGGACATAGCCTCCTTCTGGATACAAATTACCCAGAGGATGTCTCAACGCCGGTAGATTCGTACTTTGGGGTAGCATATGAGATCCTGCTTTCTATTGCGAAAACAACCAGTCTAGATTTGACCGGGCTCGACAATGTTACTACGCTGTCCGACGTCGCCATGACTAAGGTCAATACTACCAAGGCTGCAATTTCCAGCATCGAGACAAGCTTGTGCGCCTGGAAATGCCCAAATGTGGTTGATGCCGGCCTCGTCCATGGCACACTCTTTCCGGAACGCAGCGCTTCTCTACCTCTACGGACGCATCCATGACAAGCCCCTTCTCTGCACGGCGCTCGACGATCCTGCCCCCGATGAGACCTCCACGATTCAAGAAAAGATTCAGACAAGAGTCACTAAAACACTTCATCACCTCTCCAACATCCCCCTCAACGGTTGCGCCGAAGGATCCTTGCTGTTTCCACTTTTTCTCTCTGGGGTCGCCACAGCTCGAAACGCCGATATGAAGACCATCTGCCGGAGGGTTGAGCACATTGCGAGAAAGAGAGGCTTTAGAAACTTCCAGGTTGGCTTTGAGACCTTGCAGCAGATTTGGTCATCGGAGGTATACTGCAGCGGGCAAGCATTTGGTGGCCTGAAGTGGGAAACTATCCAGCAACTATCAGGAGAAGGATTGACGCTCAGTTAATGGCATGTATACCTAATTCCAATCCCTTTGTCTCGTAGATGGGGATACGATTGTTGAATAGCCTCTGTCGAAAAAGGGAAGTGGCGACTGTCATGATCGTTTGATCATCATTTGTGCGGTCCTTTCCCGGGCAAAGCCTTCCCATCGATCCCACGCGAGACTGTAGTTCACCGTATCCCTCCAAAGATCCTCAGGGTCGCTACCTGGTGGTATTTCTTTACCATTGCCGATCTTACTTCGTCGTTTTCCCTGCACATATCGCATGTGCCAGGGCGTGGTGCCAACCATGTCAAACCTAAGTCGCTCAGCAAGTCGTCTGCTCGCGGTATTTTCCGTACTTGTCTTCCAGTGTATGCGTCGCAGTCCAAGTCCGCCGTTCTCCGGCATTTCCAAAGCGTACTCTAGGGCAAGACCAATAGCATTGGAGGCGACGTGGCTGCGTTGGTAAGGCGGGAGGATAATGACAAACCCGATTTCCGTAGACAAATCTGTCAACGAAATGTGAGTGAAACTTATGGTCCCAGCGACCTCACCATCTGGATCCGCGTCGGAAGCCCGTCGTGTCTTATCGATGATGGCGAAAGCAAACGATTCAGGGTTGGTGAAGGACAAATCATGGGTTGGTTCCGTGTCAAGGAACTCGGCGCGCAGCTCGGCGACCGAGTTCCATGGGCCCCAGGGAGTGTGTGCATATAACTCGGGGCATAATTGGGAAAGGCGGAAGAAGGTTGGCAAGTGGTACTCAAGGTCCAGGGGGACAAGCTTGACGTATGCGTTGGAGATGACCCTGATCTGTGAAGAGAGGATAGATCTACTACGTGTTGCCCAACTCCTCGTAGTATCATCCGAGGTGCTTGTGACGAACTTCGGGTATCCTGATACCGGGCCAGGCTCTTTTGTGGTGGCTGAGGTCATGATATCGGGGTGTCGTCAATCGGGCTGTTATCATAGAATAGGCACAAAAGCAGAAGGAATTGCGAGCAGACCTGACTAGTTATTAACAATGGCTTTATTGCATCCTATGGCCCTACACCTCAAGCTACATAGAAGCCCTTCTCGTCGAATTTTAGCGGGCCCTGGGCCTCCTAGACATGTCGCATAAAATAACGCAATCACGCCAGATACGCCTGGATGCTAAACACGCCAAACGCGCGAAGAGCGTAGTAGCTATGCATAATTAGAATGTAAGGTTAGCGTAGCTAATAACAAGCGAACGCTACACTATTTGTGTCCCTACGTTTTTCAACTTCAATTGCGATCTTTCTACAACTAAGAATGTTGAAGAAAAGCAACATATTAAACCCGGTTCTAGCTCTCACCCTTCCTTAGTCTTACCTTGACTGGCATACCCTTGCTGGGGTGCGCTGTGAGCTCACCAGGCATATGCGCCTGGTAGACTTGGTAGCCATATAACTTGTCCTTACTGGTCCCGTACGTTGGAACAATTTCTAAATCCCGCACAGTCATAGCAAGCAGCAACCTCAGCTCTGTCAAGGCAAGCTCCTGTCCAATACAGCCGCGGGGACCCAGCTCAAATGGGCGGTAGGCAGTTCGATGGAAGTTCGGTTGTAACCAGCGCTCTGGTATAAATGTATCAGGGTCCGACCAGAATCTCGGGTTGCGATGGATTGCCTTGCTTGCGGAAAACAGGATAAAGCCATCGGTAGGAAGCTCCTGTCTTGTTTCGGGATGTCGTAGGAAAAATGTAGGGGAGCCCTCGCGACAGGAGCCAATTGGCGGTTCGAGTCGAAGGGTTTCCTTGATGACCGCGGTGGTATACACGAGTTGGTTTAAAATTGTAGGGGATTCAGAGATCTTCGATGTTGCATAGTTGGGATCAGGACCTAGAACCTCATCGTGCTCTTTCCGAAGCTTCTCCATTACATGTGGGTGTTGGTTCAGGTAGTTGTAAGCGAAGCAAAGGGTTGAAGCGGTGGTATCATGGCCGGCAAAAAGAAAGATTTTGAGGTTTTCAATCGTTACATCAAGGAACCCATTGTCAATACCGGAATTGGGAATGGCCTCGCTTCCAGTCTCCTTTATGTATCCTTTGATAGCGAGGCCATTGATAGTCTTCGGTCCTCTATCACCCTCATGGTTTTTAAGTTGACTCTCGATCAAAGGTTTGAGTTGATCTCGCAATTTCTGATTGAGGTTTGCAAGGCGCCAGCGACGGAACGGATCCAGAAGACGACCCCAGTTTGGCGGCGACCAATCCGTAACGAGAAGCCCAATGGCGGCTTTGAGCGTAGGGAAGATCTTGTCGTCTATGCCAGATTGAATTCCTAAGCTTCGACCCAATACGGAACGACCAATAACGTCGCACGTCGCTTTCATAACGGAATCTTCGAGAAGAACAACTCGATCGTCGTTGGCAACTTGTTCCAAGTGCTTTTTCCAGATCGATGCCTCTTCAATGAGTTCCGGAACAAGGGCTGATATATTTTGCGTCGAGAATCCGGGGTTGAAGATCGCTCGCCATCTTTTCCAAAATAACCCTTCTGCCAGAACAAGGTCTTTCAGTCCAGTCAAAGGCCGGAACTGGCCCCGAATGATCTCGTGCTTTGGGCGCGATGTTTCTTGTGTAAACTGTGCTGCAATGTCTGGGTGGAAGGTAGCCATCATGGGCCAGGAAATTGGCCATAGATCGATGTAACACACACCGCGCTCAGCGATCTCGGGGTACTCGCGGGCAAGAAAGTCAGGCATTAGTTGACCGTGTACATCTGCAGGGTACGCTGCCATGATCTCTCCCACGGCAATCAAATTACCCAGGAGCCATGAATGATTCGGCAACGTCGGCTATGAACAGTCTGTCAGGCTTCCCATCTCAAAACAAGGTCCAGCTGCGCGTCATTTCAACTCACAAGATTGTACTTCTCAACATTCTTTCGGAAAAAGACGCGTTGTTGATAAAGTCGGAAGATGAAGTAGCTCAGCGATGTAAGGAAGAGAACCCCTCCCCAGCGTAGTATTAAACCGTTCTGATCCATTCCTCTAGCAACTGAAGCAAAAGAAATATTTTATCTCAAGTAATTAAGAACCTTAGTAATGAAATTATATGAAAACGAAAAAAGAGGTCGGAATTGATTACCCCACTTGCTAGTTAGTGCTTATGCCGTATAGCAGCAGATGGATAATTTAAATTCCAATGAGCTATTCTGGCCCTTACTCTAGCAGTGTTGTATAATGCAGCTCAAGGGATCAGAAATGCTGTGTTGTTCAATATGCCTTTACGGATATCCTTGACGCGTTCTATATTACTGACTGTTCGCGCGATCCCCCCACTGGTGTCCCGATTCGGTATAGTGTTAATGCTGGTGGGAACAAAAGCCACTTCCAACACGGGGCAAACTGATGGGGGAGCAGCGCAATAAGTCCTTATCACCGATAAGCTTAAATTGCTTCTATTTGAGCAAAAGCGCAGTCAACGCAAAGGATTCTTTTGATGCGCTTGGCTTTGTTATTCCCTGAACATTGGGAATTACGAAGGAGTCGGTTCAAGAGGTCCGGGGAAGATACTGGGTCATTTCCGAGGCTTTGTGGAACGTCATTGGCGAGTCAAGATTTAACCTTGACTGTCAACGACAAGGATAACCTCTACCCGAGCGTGTTGAAGCGTAGCGAAAGCTCAAATAGGTCTAGCGCTGACAGAAGGATGGCTCCTTGATGAAGGAAGTTACATGAAGTTGGATGATGGGATCCTGCGGTCTGAGCAAGCCAGCGTTTGGTTTCCTCCTGATCTTTTACTCCTTTCCCTCTTGATTTCTCCCAACTACGGATAAACACCAACCAATTCCAAGATATTCAACGAACAGGAGTTCTTCGATTCTCTTCACATGTCAAAGATACAGTGATACCAGTCGATCGACCAAACCTCGAGTCAAAGCACGATACAAGTCCGACCGTCCAACGAGTTCCGAACCGTCAGTTATACTTAGACGCAATGGCCTCAAGGTGGCTCCCTCTGATACTCTACGTGGTCTTGAGGGTTACTGCCACCGATGACTACGACGACGACAACCCTTATTATGCCGAAGAGATTGAAGGGTGCATGGCAGAGAACATGGAGACATGCTACCGGAGAGAGCCAGACTGGGTTAGGCCTTGCATCTGTGGCCAGGACCCCACTGAGAATACATTCTTGACTTCGTTCGCAAAATGCATCGACAGAGACTCGCCAAAAGATATCAACTCGACCTATGCCGGTTTAGTATACGATTGCTCGAGTTGGAGCCTTTCTGTAAACATGACACGAGCAGAGTTCGAGCAGGTCTCTATGGAAGGAAGGAACATCACAGCAGCCGAACCGAAATCATCATCAACCTTGTCAACAGGTGCCATAGCTGGGATAGCTGTTGGTGCTATTGTAGGAGGAGGAGCAATGATTGGGGCACTCATCTGGTTCTTTTTGACGCGACGGAAGAGGAACGGAGACAAGTTGGAGTCTAATCCGCCGAGCTCGCCACAACAACAAACCTCGACTGCTCACCACCAGACTTCACCAAGTTGGGTAACCGAATTCAAGCCTGAATGGACAGCGAACGCACCAGTCGAGTTACCGCCATCACATCATGCACCGATGTACGAGATGGACGCCACGCCAATGACACCCATTGAGATGCCAGCGTCACTGCCAGAAGAAAGGAAGGATGGAAAGAAGGGTGAAGTCAAGGGGGAGCGTGGGTAGGATTGCACTCAATTAAGAGATACCTGCATGGTGTTAGCGCGCTGTATTTCATCTTGACTGTTGTTTCTATTGCTGTTGCGTTATACCCCAGCAGATAGTTAAAACTACACCGCTTCGTTCAATTACCTTTTTAGGAGTTCGAGTATTACTAGTTCTTACATCTCGGTCTCCTAGTCGCAAAAGCTATTTATTACATATACGTTGCAGCTGGACCGGTGCACTAATATCGACATACTCTTGCCGCTGACTTCCCCGAGGTGCCCGCTGACAACAAGTTCCCGCTTACATGCGGGTCCTCCCGCCTCGCAGCCTTCCGACTATCGAGAGTCTTATAGTTTATCTCAAAGTACTAAAGCCTCTCTGAATCGCCTTAGAAAGCTCAATTAATCTCCAAGTACCTAACAATTTCCCTTTGCAAACAAACCTATTTTCGAACCTATACAATATGCAGCTCATCAATCTTTCCGCCCTCGCTCTCTTCGCCTCATCAGCTCTTGCAGCTGACTGTTTCGGCAACCGCCAAGATGGTATTGAGCAATTCCAGAACGCCTACTGGGACGCTCGTGCAAAGATGTGCGGTAACTCAGAATGTGGTTACCAGCAAAGCTGCACCACAAGGGCTTCTCAGACGATAAACGGACTCATCAAGTTGACCGTCAACGTCTCCCTTTCACGAAAGAACACAGGAAACAAGAAGGGTTTCAAGGATTGTTGGGTAAGTGTCTCCCGGGCATTTTATCACGATATGCGCTAATTTTAATTACTAGGATGCCACTGGGTACGTGATGGCGTTCTTCTGCCGACTATTACTAATGGTTCTAGGGATATTATCACCCAGTGTGTTCGAGGCAGTAAGCAGATGAGTGGAACTTGGGAGGCCAATGGTCAACTTTACCAGATGACTGCCCAGTACTCTTGAAGGGTTCTAGGGAATTGCTTACACACGATCTGATTGGGAGATCTTCATAAGTACAGTATAGTAAGCCTCCGAAGTATCGCACATTACTGCAGAAAGGATACACAGCTTAGTAAACTCAATCAATCTCTCAATGATGTTTAGTCGAGAATTAGTACTGAAGGCAAAGTGTGTTAACGTTTACTTACTGAATGCTGATGTATTGATTTAAGTTTTGTCTTAGGCTAGCCTATGCTGTCTATGATGAGACTTTCCTGCGCAGACTTTACTAAAAACACTTTGAGAAAGGACAAGGTGGTTGCAGTAAGCCCTACAAGTAGATGATCCATAGGCGGGATTTTAGATTATCGTCGGGTAGCTAATAATACGGTAACACTCCTGGCTTCCTCTGGTCCCCACTTCAATCATCAATTCGGCGGACACAATAATTACTGCACTGCCAGACTTCCAATTCATTAACGGAGACGGGCTAACTTCCTCCCCTCCCAGCCGAGTTTCCTCGAATGAGTCAATAATTGGACGTTGCGATATGACTTTTAGGCCTGCGTAATTACATTACATACCAAGGTGTAGGTTATTTTGAGATATTCATGGTAACCTCCTCTTGTTGCTCTCCCAGCCAATTGACTCCGTAAAGGTTGAATTAACCAGAGTGGCTTGCATGGCTCAGTCTTGGGTATGGAGGCCTCGGCCATACGGCCTTGTAGTTGAATTGGGGATGGTGATTAAAGGTTATACACGATGAGAAGGTGTCGACCTCGGACGTTGTTACTGGCAGAACATCTCGAGCTAAATAAGTCTGGCAAGATTCTAAAATAGCTCAGAATCACTACACGATCTCACCGCTGCAATTGAAATCCCTTTGTTAGACACTTTCAACTTGGGACTTCGGACTTTGGACTTTAAAATCCCAACAGCGACAGCAGCGGTAAGGGAAAAAATGTGCTGAGACCATCTTTGAGCTTGTCGTTCTGTTTAAGGGGTACACGTTGCAAGCCTGAAGACCCTGAGTAGCTGAACGTTTGTTGTCAACCAAGCGACTGGGTCAATTGCCCTGAGCGTTGAGCCCTGTGGGCTTCTTTCACCGTTTTTTGTCGCAGATGCCAAAGGCTACTGGTACCAAGACACTGGTAACCGTCGATTTAGCTGACTCATTGACTGTGGCTTGCTGGAAGTGCGGGTCTTTATTGACTCTAATACGCCACAGCTGAAGACTATTTGATCGGCTAAAGTCAGAACAGATCCAATTCCCACATTTACCTGGCTGCCAGGGTGGAAAAATTGAAATGGCATCTTTTTAGCCAGGTTCCAGAACCTGCGGCTGAGAATAAGTACCGTTCAGCTTATTAACTAACAAAGTCTAACGGGCATGTCCCTATTGATTACAGGTCCAACCGCAGCCTCTTATCGCGCCACGAATGTCGCGCTTGGTCAGTAGCTTCGGAACCCGGTAGCTGGAGTTTATCAACGAGTTTCACTGTGTCCTAATGTTGAGCAACACAGGTTTAGAGGCAGCAGGCAACCCGATCGACTGGTACACGAGATCGTAGATTCTCATTGCTGACCGCGTCATTTAGGCAAAGTTGGGCTTGCGCTTAGATTACGAGTCTATTCTTCTTATCGTATTCCTTGCCTTCTGATTGTTCCGAATTCCTGTACGAATCAAAGGAACTTTTTTGTTGAATCCTCCAAGAGCGGATATTGTTAAGTACCATTTCAGTCCGGCGGCCCGATGCTTCCGTCAGCTCTTCTGGGACTGTCTTGGCTCATATGTAGGGCGTCCAAAAAAGTAAAGTAAACAAAGCGCTGGTGGGTTCAGCTTATCCAGTTGTCAGAGGGCGGGCCAATTGCCGGACGATCTGACCCTAGCGACTAGTGCTTGGCCTCATCTTCAAAGAGGCAAAGCCCGGAAGGATGCTGTTCTGCCTCCGTGCGTCATTTGTCTTCACATGCAGGTTTACCTGACACTGGGCTAGTGAGTTCTGCTTATCTTATTAATTACCACCTGGCTGGCTGAATTGCAGACTACTGACAACTAGATGTGGGTTGATAACCGGCATGTATGTACCTCAATCTATGTTTAGCAACGGATTTTAGCAGTAGGGTTCTGATAAATACTCTATTAATTCGCCTCTTCCCGTTATTCCTTTCGTAAGATCAGCACTGCTATTTCCCAAGATGTCACTTCCATCAGCATCATCATCCTCCTCTAGCCTGGACTGTGGCGTTGACGCCGCCAAACTAGAGGCAGCCAACCGCTATTTCCGGTGGAACTTGTTGTTTCTATTAACGATCTTTATCTTCCTTTGCTTCCCCATATGGATGCCCTTTGTTCCTGAAGTTAACAAAGTTACCAATGTTGTCATAGTACTTATGATCGGGCTTTTCCAACTGGTCTGGCTGATAGCTACCATATGCGCCATTCGTCGAACACTAGCTATCAACACCCGAAACAAACTCAAGACTACGAAGGCCCAAGATGTCGAAGCGGCTGTCGAAAAGGTCAACGACTACTCCGACATACATCACATCGTTACTATGACCTTGTACAAAGAGCCCATGAGTGTACTGTCAACCACTCTAGACTCTCTTGTCCAGCAGGAATGTGCCACAACCCGCCTGTGTGTTATCATCGGTATGGAGTCTCGCACACCAGATAAGGAAGCTAAACGAGACGAGATCTACACTAAGTACGGAAACAAGTTCCTTCGTCTCATCGTTACCTTCCATCCCGCAGACGTTCCCGGTGAGATACCCGGGAAATGCTCCAATATGAACTACGCATGCCGACAAGGACTACAAATCCTCCGTCAAGATGCCGACTACAACTATGGGGAATACGAACACATTTTCACCAACTGCGATTGCGACGCCGTCTTTGATCCTGAATACATGCTTGAGCTGGAGATGGAATACTGCAAGCTAGATACTGCCGACCGACATTCCTCCATCTGGCAATCCATCATTATCTACAAACGCGACTCAATGCCCTTCTTCGTCGACATCACTGGCGTCTTACGAACATTCTTCTTCATGGGTGTCTTGATTCCTTGGAACATCAACCCCATGTCTCATTACTCTTTAAGTGTCAAGCTGCTGGAGGAAGGTGCCTTTACGCACCCAGCCTATCAGATGGAGGACATCATTGCCTTGATACGTTATACCATCATGACAAAACGAGAGGTCCGAATTAGACCACTCAACCTCATTTCTATCAACGGTCCGACCTCAGGTAGCAACTACGCAGATGAGATTCGTGAATGGGCTCTTCAAATTCGTCGATGGACGATTGGTGCTGGAGAAGTCTTCCACTACTTCATCGTCAAGACTTACCGCATGCCTAGTCTCTATCTGTCAATGAGTTGGGCGACTCGGTTTTTTATCTACTATGGGCTTGTTCTTTGCGCCAGCGCTATTTTCTCCATTCTTTCGCCCATCATCGTGCAGCTTATCAACATGGCGGCTGATAAACATGATCGACTATTCATCAGCGATTCCCTTTTCACAACAATCAGCCTCATATTCTTGGGGTCGCAATATGCGTTCTTTCTTGTTGCCACTATCCTTGTTCGCTGGAGCTTGCCCGTTCCGGGGGATGGTAAAGACGATTACAACCGAGGTCTTGGAGGGGTGTCAAGAGGTCTCTTGCATTGGATCTTGATGTTGCCAACTATTATCGCCTACAGCTTTGTGGAGTTGTACTCTTTCTTCGAGCTGGCCTTCAGAGGAAAGAATGTCTGCAAGCACAATGCTGCTAACAAGAGTAACTTGGTTCTTGTAGAAGGTAATGGGAGTGCGTAACAGCTTTACACTGTTGATTCACAAGTCCACAACGCAAACAAGAAAATTGACGTGCAAAGACTGGATGGCATATGATATAGATTGATATTATTACTTAGTAGATTATTTAATTAAGGAGCGTTATTTTATAACAGAACATTTTTGTCCTTCCACGACCTGGGCGAATGAAGCTCTTCCTGACTTTCACTTGCTGATGTCGCTGTCGTCTTTGAGATCTTGACCTCCCATTTTGTTTCCTTCTTGATACCAGCTTCAAGGTCGCTTGGGAAGAAGCTGCCTCCCTTCTTATCATGAGCACCGGGGCGGCTGACTGATGAGAGGGTGTATGCGTCACGGCTAGAGAAGGCCTTCGGAGTTCCGGGTCCAGGAGTACGTGCTGATCGGCCGTAGCCGTAGGCGGAGGGACCGTTGGAAATAGGCTTGCTGGTGAGACCGAGATGGTATGCGGCTTGTTTGAGTAGAGGTCGCAGGGTAGCCATGCTACTAGCGGTGATTGCCAAGCCTTGCTCGATGGTCGACCAGATTGCGATGTCTGTGGTGTTCCAGAGAAAGTCGGGCTTCCTCAAGAGAGGTAGGTAAGGGAAACGTGCGATCACGGCAGCGCTAGCACTATTTTCGCGATTAGTCTCCATCTTTAAAACGACCTTGTCATAGAACTTACACGCAACCCATAGCGAGAAGAGGTATCAGGCAGTACTTTGTCTTCTTGCGCAATTGAAGGTTCCAAACAATGAAACCAGGAAGAAGCGCGAAAACAAAGTCAGATCCTACAGCGAATATACTGTAGAGGACGGCGAGTGCGATCACCACGGTGGGATCAATGCATGTGCCATCTTGTCCCTTGTCCCAGAAAAACGAAACGGGATGACATTGGAAAACGGTGACGAAAAAGAAAATGGCGCCTGACAAGGCGGTCGAGAACATGGCGAGGTAAATGATAATGCGTTGAATCTTCTCGGTCGTGACTCGTAGGAGGAAGTATCCGATGGAGAGCTTGCAAGAAATCATAGTGAGGCAGTACCAAAGGTAGCAGAACCACCAGCACTAAACACATGGTTAGGGTATGCATGCATTAATTGGGAATCGTGTCTCTTACCATCATCGCGGAATAAACCTGCTCTGTCTCCAGGTCGGCATGGTGGCGGCCCGTACCGATAGTGACACCAAGAGTAGAAAACGTGGCATACAAGGTAAAGAATATCTGTTCGTCCGAGGTCAGTCACAGAACCTTCAATGAGATGAAACGCATGAACATACCGTGGCAACCACCATGAGCCAGTCATCTATCCTGAACGCATTGACCATGAAGCAACGCACATAACATCGCAGTATGCACGTAATTAAAGCCATGGAGTAGAAGGCGATGTTCACTCCCATGAGCTCTGGGCCCCTGTTCTCAATTTGTGCCGCCATCGTGGGACAGCGCAGTCACTCGATCGTTGCTACTGATGGGAATAAAGTTTGGACAGGATCGAGATCCTATTCTGCGAGCAAAAGCAAGGAATGCGTGACTTTAAATGAAACTCTGATTCTCGTCTATCAAGCATCATGCCAGCCAAGTCTTCTATAGTGGATTCTGCATTATGTCCTACCTGCAACATCCCCGGCCGACCGACTGTAACCTGCACGGTATCACAGATGCATATTGGGTGGGATAAGTGTATCATGCATATGTTTTGTTTAATTGATTGCTCTGTTGAGCTTTTTACGCCGCGCTTTTGCAGTCTTTCTGCCAGGGGTGAGACAGTAAAATCCGGCTTGGTATGCTCAAGTCAGGGGACTTTCCCCATCAGGGGCTCGTCCGATGTAACCCTACATGAGTTCCGCGTTTTAGCTAGTCCCACTGAGGATTTCCTCCGATCGATCCCCTGCGAACTGAACTCGCTTTGACAGAGACCTGCCCCATTCTGCCCCTTATATCAGACTTGAGATATAAACCGAGAGTTGCATGGACTGGAAAACATTCTCCTTCGGTACTTTGTCTGCAGTTTATATGCGGATATCCGGCTTGAACACGTGCTATGGATAGTAACGCTAAGCCTGATGTGTCGCTATTCCCTGTCCCCACCTCGCCTGTTCCTCACGTTGCCGGAATTGCAAACTCAATCCGGTAGTTCAAAATGACGTGACAGGTACAATTCAACGTACGTCCAGAGTTTTATTTCCTTCCTAATCAAATGCCAAGTCGCCACCCTTGCCGCTCAAGATAAGAACTTGGGTTAATACAGAATTTAAGTCAGTAGCAATATCCGGTCAAAAGACTCAGTTTTATGCATGCAATTATAGTAAAAAGCATTTAAGAACATTGGTCTTTGCCTGAGTCTTGGATATCGGACGACCCGAAGCTCTTGCTGTACGTTAACAATAGCAGAATCTAGATCTGTGGCTGTGGTGGTTCGCTTAAACCTCCACGACTCGAGAAAGGTATGCAAGTCGGCCATTCGAGCAACCAAGGCAGTGGCGCTGCCATGAACTGCAAAACTAAACTAGGGCTGAACTGGAGAATGTTTCGGATCAGTCTCTTGAACTCATCCTGCAGATACTTCCCATTTTTGTTGAGGCACATATCGCTATTTGTTTCAATGCAGGTTTGCGATTCAAATATGCACGTGTGGTTGGCCCGACTCAGGTCCAGTGATGCTTTTAGGGTGCGATCCAGTGAGGGGCTGGAGGGGTAATAGCCGAACGAACGCCTGGACCTTCTTGGCTTTGGGACGCGTTGCACGGACCCGTTTATCTGTGCCATTGGCAGTACCGATATCACCTGCCTATTTTTCATCAAGATCAATCGACAGGGCTAGAAGGCTATGGAGGGTGACAATTCATCAAAAATAGGAAGTTGGCAAGGTTAGATATATTCAATACAGTACTGTCGCATTGTAAAATCCGACGTTGAAAGACTGCGTGATAGATCAGGAGGAGTGGTGACGTATTGAAAACACATACAACGTCTATAAGCTTCTGTCACAGCTGGTCACATTTGTTAAATTGGTTACTGAGAATGATAGATGTTGCCACATGTGGGTATTACGGGTAGCGATGGCAACGAATAAATGTTCCTTGGATTAATAGTTGACCTAGAGATGCCATTTGTCAAGTTGCAGTATCATAATGGATGCAGCTTTCAATACCAGCGCATCGAGAATCGATGGAAAAACTCCAACAATATTTACTTTCCCTAAGCACTGACTGAACTTCGAATGAAAAATCGCAGCTGCACTTCAAGACCATAAATTCTAAGCATCCTGCGAATACATCTTACCAGACAGTATACGCGTTATTACCTACCCTACAAAGTGGCCGTAGCGCAGCGCTCAATCCAGTCTGTGTACCGGTCGCACTCGTTACAGAGGTGAACTTCCGCAGTAACGCGCAACTTTTCCGCGGTAGCACATACTAAGATTAGCAATAAATATGGAGCAAGAATTCATACCTCATGATCAGCAGACCCTTTCAAGTTCAATACCCTTGCTTATCTATATGAAGGTACAGCGCAAAAGCGTTTACTTTCCTATTTTTCTTCACTCGGCACATATATCTCGCTGTTTGTAATAGCAAGGATTGAATAAGACTTGGGACTGAAGTTTATGTAGTCAAGGCCCGAGGTTAGAGGAACGGCCGGTATCGGGAATAACGGCTACTCGCCAGACCAGGCATTTCGGCATTATAAAGCATATGCAGCTATACTGCCCTGCCGATGCCCCTGACCTCATTGATCGCGTCCATAATAGTTGTGTTTTCTACTGAATCCACCAAGTCATCCACGCTCACCCTCTTGCGATTTATCCTACAAGATATATCCAAGTTTGCTTTGTTTCGAATTAAAAAAACAGCAATGACCTCATGCGACTGCGAAATTGCAATGTGCAGGGCCGTCTGCCCACTTCGGTCACGGGCATCGATATCAGCATCCTGATGAATAAGCATTTCGACCATGGTGGCACTTCCTTGAGAAGCTGCGTAGTGTAACACAGTGCGCTTCCCATGATCTACCGCATTGATTAGTCCTGCCGTTTTCCAGAGCAGAAGCTGAGCCGCTTTGATATGGTCTCCGACTACAGCCCAGTGAAGTGCTGTGCGATTATCAACATCCGGTTTGGTTGAATCTGCCCCTCTGCTGAGAAGTAGCTACATTCCATCCTTGCTCCTTTCTGATGCTGCTATCTGTGGAGACATGACACCGAAGTCTTTTGCCAAGCATTCACATTGTTACCATTGGCTAACAAAAGCCAAACGAACAGGACATCGCCACCTTTGACTAACCGTTTACTGTAATAAATGTTTCTTCTGCAGCGTGTGGTGCTGTTAGACCACTGTTAGAGTTATTCGTTATTCTGCCATGTTAGACCACCTTATTCACCAACCCCGCATCTGACATCGTCCAGTGTTTAACTATTTCTCTGTATGCAATTTAAGTGATCCTACCTTTGTTCTACTTAGAGTGAACTTAGGGCTGCATTATACTCTATAAGTAACCACAGCTGTACTAAGCTTTGCGCCCTGTAACGCTCTGAATCTATACAGCTCTATTTCTTGCAATGGCTATTACAGCTGTTGATGCTCAGGAACTCATTAGGTGCCTTAAGTCCAACCGAGATCTATCTCAGCTTGAGGCCTGGGGAATGTTCCAATGGCAAGTTGGAAGATGCGAGGATCCTAGATCCAGAGAGGAAAGAGACGATCCAGAAGACGAACCTTGGCAATGTGGGGCATGGAGAGTAACCAGCGATCCATCTGCTGAAGGCGAAGGATATCTGAAATGGGGACCCAAGGAGCCGCCCAGGCTGCCGTCTGATCTTGATCCGGAGTGGGAAATGTCGTACACAAGAAGACCGACAGTCTGGCAGCACTATCGAGAGCCGGCAGCTCAAATGCCGTCAAACGGAAGAGAAGTTGTTGGCGCTCCTCATACTAGGGCAGGGCAAATGAAAAGATCTCGCGCAAGCATTAGAGTTCTGATGCTTCAAAGGCTTCATTCGCTAAAAATTCGCTTAACTGTCATCTCACCGAGCGTTTGCACTCCTTACTCATTACCGTCCCTCCTGAGTCAGAGTTTGGTCAGCAATCCGCACATCCAAACCCAGAATAAGTTCAGTGACGCCAATGGGTTTGGAGGTTCGCTGTGCAGTTCCTGCGCAAATACGCCGTTTCAAAAATTGCTCCACTTCCAGACCATTAAATACAGGCTTTTAAGCAACGTATCAGTATCAGGGAGAAGGCTTTGTAAGCTTTGTGAGATGGTAGACGAGATTGCAGGAACTGGTGATCGCTCTGAAGAGAGGATTCTCGATTTGCACTTTGAGTCTCAGTCTTCAGTGTTCCTCCATAGGGTTAACCATGTCCCACACGCCAAGTTCGTCTCGCCAGCTTCCATCAACGTCAAACACAAATCTACCTCAACACCATATCATTTGTTACCCCACCCTATAGGGTCGCTTGCGGTTCTTCCTGAGGCAGGAAGTGAATACCATCTTTCCCTACTTCGTATCTGGCTTCAACAATGTCAGGAATCCCATGACCACAGCGTACCACATCAGCTCCTACCCCCGCCAAGCAGGCTCCTAGATATTGGTGATGTGGACAGAACAGGCACAGTCTGTTTGCGCGATAGCCTCAGCCCTGGTACGAAATATGTGGCCTTGTCCCATCGCTGGGGCGTATCCCAGCCGGTTATTACAACAAAAGAGAACCTCAACGAAAGGCGAAAAGGTATCCAGTTCTTTCAACTTCCGAAAACCTTTCAAGATGCGGTACTGGTAACACGTGGTCTTGGAATTCATTATCTCTGGATTGATTCGCTCTGTATTGTGCAGAATGACCCTGACGATTGGCAGCGGGAAGCTCAGAAGATGGAAGAGGTGTTCTCTTTCGCGCACTGTACTATTTCTGCCACTTCAGCGTCTGGATGTCACCAAGGGTTCCTCCACAGATCCTCTGAGAACAGTGTAAGGGTTTTAAGTTTAAATGATAACCCCCCCATTGGCGTTTGGTTCACAAGATTGCCTTCGAACTTCAAACATGATGTGGAGAGTAGCGTCCTAAACCAGCGAGCATGGGTGTTTCAGGAACGCGCCCTATCACCTAGAAACATCCATTTTACCGCTTCGCAAACATACTTTCAATGTGAGGCTGGGGTATGGTGCGAGACTTCAGGTAAAATAAAGATTCGGGGGAGTGTCAATGATTGGGTTCGTCCAATCGCAATGTGAGTGTTTCCCATGACACTAAAAACAAAGCTAATGCAGGGTGTTATACACAGGGCCAGTGCTTCCCTTTCTACCGCAGTGGCTCAACGTTTGAATGGTCCTAAATCTCTTTTCCCAGTCCCTTTCTCACATTTGCGACATGATCCAACGGATGCATTCATGCACTACCTCAGCTACTATTCACGATTGGCAATCACGAAGCAAAGTGATCGACCGTTAGCAATCCTTGGTTTGGAATCCCGACTCGCAGTTTCCATGAGAGCAATAAGCCTCTATGGAGTTCTGATCTCGTCTTTCTGCAGGACATTGTTCTGGCATCGCTTAGGAGACCTACCATTGAAGAGTATTGACTTCGCTCACGATCTTGTACCATCATGGTCGTGGATGCGCTATGAGGGCGCTATCAACTATGGAATGCTTCAAGGGACTATATCTTTCAAGTGTATAACCTGGGGCGGCGACATCAGACTCAACAATGCTGGAATAATTGCACCAGTCCAGGAAAACCGATTTTGTATACTTGTACCAGTGTCACTGCTTACTAAAAACTGTGTTATAAGGCGTGGCAAGATGCAACAGGAAGTAACTCATGGAGGGGAGGTAGTCGCTTGGATCAGGCGCGATAATCCCGATGAGGAAGAAGATCTCAGGGACTTGCGTAGCGTTATTGTTGGGCAAGTTTCTAATACTTTAGAGGAAGACCGTTCATATTTGGATGAGTTACAAAGATCTAGGTCTTACTGGAGTTGTGTCCTACTTGTCAGGCCTTTCTATAAAGGAAACCAAGCTGTCAAGGAGACATACCAACGGGTTGGTGTGGGAATTGTACGCACTGAGCATCTAAGTCCTGACAAACAGGTAGACAGGGTATGGGTAGTTTAAAATGTCTGGTCAACTTGCACACCTGATCTTACTGAGACGTGACCTACTGGAGGTCGCTATTGATGATACTTTAGAAAAAAAACTTATCCTAGCCTTGCTGTTAAGAGATACCCTTGTTTAAAATATCTGGTAACTTCCAATAATATCTAAGTCTTCTCAGACAATGTCTGATACAAGTGATAGGGACTGCTAGTTAGCTAGTTAATTAGCATTCGAAAATGTCCCCAACGGTGTAAAACTAGGCCTTGGCCCCTCAACTACCTCTATACCAACGTGTAAGTGCTTTGCGTGCTCGCTATAATTCTGATCCCTGGCCACGTGGCCCCCCCT
This sequence comes from Fusarium irregulare, assembly GCA_027945245.1. Taxonomy (NCBI): domain Eukaryota; kingdom Fungi; phylum Ascomycota; class Sordariomycetes; order Hypocreales; family Nectriaceae; genus Fusarium; species Fusarium irregulare. The sequence continues at coordinate 68,982 of JAPDHF010000030.1, forward strand.
CCCTCCTCGTACTAAGCAGTTCATTGTGATTTTGTTAAACCTCTCCTTGAAATGTTATCATCTTGCATGTCCTGACTTCTTACTTAGCATAATACCATGAAGCCAGATCTTCAGGGTGGGAAGTCGATCAGGAAAGCTAAATACAACATCGCCGATCAGGCATTCCAATTGGTCACTGTCTCAGACTTTTGCGGGTCAGCATTTGCTATCCAGTGGCATCGGCCACGCTCGGGGTTAAAAGTGGGCTGCTGACGGCGGGCCGACAGAGTCTAGTCCTAAAGCAGTAAGTTGCTCGCAGTAACTCGGATTCGCTTTCATCTGACTGAAAGTACAATGAAGACTGTGAAAATGTTTGTCTAGGGAAATGAGAGTATATAAGCATGCCAAGGACAGAAGAAAAAACAAAAATGAGCTTCATATTGTCTTCGTTCTATCAAACACAATATTCAGCGTAATGGAAGTCTCAAACAAAGCCGCCTACCTCATCAGCCCCAATGGGCCTACCATCGAAGTCAAAGCCGCACCTATGCCAGTACCAGGTCCAGGTGAACTCCTTGTTAAAACACAAGCGGTCGCCATCAACCCAGTCGATGCAGTCAAACAGTCGATGGGAAACATGATGTTCGAATGGCTCACATATCCTCTTATCCTCGGTTATGATGTTGCTGGCCAAGTCGTGAAGACAGGTCAGGGAGTGACGCGTGTCAAGGAGGGAGATAGAGTCGTGGGTGTTACAGCAGGAATGGATAAGCGAGGTAGACAACCTGACGAAGGAGCATTCCAGGATTTTGTGATCTTGCGAGAGCACTTGGCTGTTCATATTCCGCCGGGAATGAGATTCACCGACGCAAGTGTCTTGCCCCTCACATCAGTCACAGCCGCATGCGCACTCTTTCAGAAAGACCAACTGGCGCTTCAACCTCCTCAGATAAAGGCAAAGACCAGCCCAACCGACCAAACAGTGTTGATCTGGGGAGCAAGCACAGGTGTGGGCAAGAACGCTGTGCAGCTTGCTGTTGCGGCCGGGTATGATGTAATCGCCACTGCATCGCCCGAGAACTGGGAGAGCATACGCGATCTAGGTGCTTCCGCAGTCTTTGACTACCGCAGCCCTTCAGCTACAGCAGATATAGTATCTGCCTTCAAGGACAAGAAATGTACAGGCGCTGTTGCCATTGGCCAGGGGTCGTTGGCGAAGTGCATCGAAGTTGTTACCAAAATTCCTGGGGCAGTGAAAAACGTTTCACAAGTCACGATCGATATGCCAAAGTCGCAACCGACAAGCAAGCTATCCATGATCCCGTTTGTTGCCAAATACGTTTGGCTGACAGGAACAAACCGCTTTAAGGTCTTGAGCAGTGGTGTTCAAAGCAAGTTTGTGTTTGGGACGGACATCATCGAGTGGGATAATGAAGGAAAGCTAGCTTCGTACTTGAGTGAAGCTTTCAAGCTTGGAGAGTACAAGCTAACTTCAGAAGCTGATGTTATGGAGGGCGGACTACAGAGTGTCGCTGACGGGTTGGATGAGGTACGGGCAGGGACAGCTGGCAAAAAGGTAGTTATTGCATTTTAGAGTTCATTAATTGCTAGATATTTGTTTCACTTGCATGAGATGCGGAACGGAATGTCTCAAGCTCCGTAGTATTGAGGAATCAGTCTATTTAGTATTCCTAGCACTACTTGATTTGCACTGGTTGCTTACCTTCTTCGCTATTCATCATCTGCTGCGACATAACATTTATACAATGCAACGCCATTTAGACTAGACTACCATCTATTGATCTAGAAGTCAGTTACATAGTAGCATTCAGTCACAATCCTTGAGAAATATAAAGTCCTTGAAGGTCTGTGGGACCTCCCTAGTTAAATGGAGTTCTGAGTCTGAGTCTAGCTCCAGGACCTTTATGTAGAGATCAAAAACCTCATCCTCTCGCCGCTTGACAGGCCTTGTTGCCTTCTTGTACCTTTCCTTTACTTTGCGAACCCAGTCCAGCTTGATGGCGTCAAGGATTGAGATACTGATCCCTTTGCGTCGTTCGTACAGTGTTGGCCGCTCATGGTCTGGTGGGGATCGAGAGAGCTCTTCATCATCCGAGCTATCCTGGTCGCCAGAGGTGCTAGAATTATCTGGCCCAAACCTTTTAAGGTACAATTGTAGACGAGCTGCATTGTATCCTTTGAGTCTCCAGCCCAGGAACGCGACATACTCTGCATAAGTCGTCTCCTCTAGTCTAGACACGCTGGGACCGATCCTGTCATCGGTATACCGTCTGAGGGGCAGGTCTATGCCATACTCATCATCGAGCATTTGGAGGGAGATGTCGCCCAATTCCGGCTCGGACTCAATCCTCTCCATCAGGCTTTCAAGCCAGTACTCAACTGCGGAGGCATCCATGTTGTTGTGTGGAACAATGGAGTGAGTGTTGTATGATCAAATGAAACGATTTCAGGTTTTGCAGATACCAGATCTACAAAGGCAAGATAGCAAGAAACGGTTTATGTGTCGTTAAATTATGATTGCTATCGTAATAAATAACCGATATAGGTAGCATAAGAAAACGATATTTATATGTCTCTGAGTTCCGGATAGCTTGTGGGTATCTTGGAGCTATTATTGAAACAAGAGCTATATTCCATTTGACAGTACATAAGATAGAGAGAACAATAGCAACTTGTTGTGACTCGTAGACATAGCTCAGCGTACAGCATTACCAGCAATCGCTGTGATACGGGACAATTGGTTTGTTCCACCGGAACACTTTACATCAATCTGGATGTGGCCTAGGCGTAGGACTTTGACATTGCTGTAAGAACAGGCCAACAAACCCATGTTCCATCAAGCGTCGTTGTGCCATTAGGCAACATCTTCCTCCCCATTTGCATCACGATCCGACCGTCCATCCATAGCACCAGAAGCCGTTGATCATCTAGCTCAAGTGCTTAGAAACCTTTTGGAAGTTGGTTTGTTCGTCCTAAACAGGCCAGGACAGGCAATATTGGAACCGAGGCAATTTAGTAGCGAGGGCGCTAAAACTCCAACATCGCAGTTGATTTGCTGGATATCCTTAGCCGGTGCTAGTGCCAGTTGACTTTGCGGGGGGCTCCACTGCAGCTTTACCGTTCAATCGCCAATAAATCACACCCCGCATCCTGCTTCGTTTGTTCGTCATTGAATCAACCGTGACCTCTTCTTTTGCAAACAGGAACTTATCATGATACACCAGTCAGGGTACCCTGAGATCTCCTGTAAGAATATACATACGGATTGATGTACCACTCAATTAACTCTTCGCAGTCTCGCCAAAACAGACATTGTGGTCATGGGTCCTAGACTCCAAGCCACTCTCGTCTGAACCCGATGCTCCGGGCTTCACCGATGCTATCGCCAAGAAGCACCTTAGCTACCGAAAGGTCAAAGATAACGCAACATCTTTGTCGTCAGTTCTTGTGACAGAGTATGGGCTGAAACAGAATGACACCGTTATCGTCTATGGCAAGAACTCCATCTGGTATCCTGTGGCTACTCTCGCTACTATCCGCGTCGGTGCTGTAGCTTGCGGAGTATCGCCAGAATACACTGTCGATGAGCTCACTTACAGTCTCAAGACTAGCAAAGCAAAGATAATCTTTGCAACGGTTGATAACATCGACAAAGCTCACACCGCCGCTACCAAAGTTGGGATTCCTCGAGAAAATGTCCTCCTACTGGAAGGTTCAGTCAAGGACAGCACCAACATACAGATGCTCCTTGATCACCCGGCAGGTGGCCAAGAAGTACCTGCGTTTGAAATACCTGAAGGCAAAACAAACCGTGACGTTTGCACATTCCTTTGCTTCAGCAGTGGCACTACTGGTCTCCCCAAAGCGGTCATGATATCACACGCCAACATCATCGCCCAATGCATCCAAGTGACAAACTTCACTTTGCCTAGCCATGATCGATTTCTGGCAGCCTTGCCATTCTATCACATCACTGGCATAGTGCATCAATTGCACCTGCCAATCCACCTCAACGCCAATGTCTTTGTCCTGTCCAAGTTCACACTGGACTCGCTACTGCAGACTATCTCAGAGAACAAGATTAAAGAAGTTCTCATGGTCCCTCCCATCCTTATACGACTTGTTCGCGAGCCAAAGACAGCGGCAAAGTACGATTTATCTCACATTGAACGCTTCTCGTCCGGAGCTGCGCCGCTGTCCAAAGAAGTTTTGCATCTCCTCGAGAAAGCCTTTCCAGGAACCGGCTTCAAGCAAGGCTACGGAATGACCGAGTCATGTTCAGTTATTGTCGCCCATCCGCCTACGAAGTATGCATACAAGTATGCTAGCCGCGTCGGCATGCTAGTGGGATCAACGGAACTACGAATTGTGGATGTTGAGACTGGCAAAGACTGTAAGGTCAATCAGCCCGGTGAGGTCTGGGCTCGTGGACCGCAAGTCGCGATGGGTTATCTCGATAACCCCAAGGCGACTGCAGAGACCTTTGACCAAGATGGATTCTTGCATACCGGTGACATAGGGCACATTGACGAGGAAGGGTTCTTGTCTATTACCGACAGGCTGAAGGAGTTGATCAAGGTCAAGGGGATTGGTGTTGCTCCTGCAGAACTTGAGAATGTTCTACTCGGGCATCCTCACGTTGACGATGTTGCTGTGTGCGGAATTCCTGATGAGCTTGCTGGTGAGCGGCCCAAGGCGTTTGTGGTCCTCGTGGAGTCGCAGTCTTCGAGACCAGTTGATGCTGCGAAGGAGATATTCCAGCATGTGAAGAAGGAAACGGCACGACATAAGTGGCTTGAGGAGATTGAGATTGTGGCTGCGATACCGAAGAGCGCAGCGGGTAAGATTCTCAGGCGAAAACTACAAGGTGGAGCTGCCGGCACCAAGGGAAATACTATTGTTAAGGACACTAGGCTCACTGCGAAGCTCTAATTAGACTACACCAGTATGCATAAGCTTAGAATTAGCGTATGGGAGGGCTGTGATCAATATTGATGCTCTTTATACACCTAGAATGCAAGCCAACCATAGCCTCCGGGTTCCTTGTTTTGATGCCTAACTTTCTCAAAGCAGGTCTCCGCGACGGGACGGAAGGTGAGCTAATTTTAACATGATCGTATGATTTGTGGTAAGAAAAGATCGACGGACGATCGTCTGCGGGGAAGAAGCGGCGCGGGCAGCTCTGTTCCGGTTGGGTAAGTGCGGGGAGTCTCTCCGCTCATGCTCTATGCAGAGTAAGAATTATCGTTCAGTGCAACGGGAAACCCAGCAATATATACGAAAGAGGCTTTAGTGTAACGTAGCATTTGTATTCAAAAGTAACGTAGGACTTTCTACGGATAGAAGTGGCCTATTGGTGACCCCCCATTTATTACGAAGCGTTCTTTCACTCGGCTTTACTACCCATCTCTCTACCACACTATCTCCAGAGTAGCACGGCATGGCTACCAGAATGATGCTCACCTGCTTCCTGCTCCTCTTTGCCACGACTGACGCCGCTGTCCACGGTGGTCCACTGGCTACTGTCGTTGGGCAGCAGGATGCGATTCCCGACTGGGATGTTCAGCAGATCAACAAGGTGTCTGGAAGCCTCAAATCGCTTTCTTTGCCAGACACTGATACCTCTTCCTGGCACCATGCATCTCTGTCCCGATGCACGTTGATGGCATGTCTTCTACAAGAAGGCATCTTCGAATTGGATGGGACTGATGGTCTCTGGTATTCTGACAACCTTGCGTATTTCGAGGACAGCATGTTCCATGTCCCCTGGGTATATCGCAATCAATTCAAGTTGGAAGCTGAAAAAGAGAAGCCCAAACGTCACTACTTTTTACAAACCAACGGAATCACGCCCGCTGCAGATTTGTTCTTTAACGGCAAGCAGATCGCCGATAACATCACACAATCAGGTTCCTACGGCGGCCACACATACGATATCACCAGTCTTGCTAGGAAGGAGAATGCTCTCGTCGTTAAGGTTTATCCGACGAACTATCAGCATGACTTCGCTGTCGGGTTTGTCGACTGGAACCCGTATCCACCCGATAATGGCACCGGCATATGGAGGGACATTACTGTTAAACAGACAGGCGATGTATTCATGGGTCCCATGAGCGTCCTTGTAAATCTTGATACACCGGCCGATGACGGTGAAAACGACCAGGCAGCAATTACGGTTCGTGCCCAAGCTCGAAACCTGAGTAAGAAGCCAATCAAGTTTGTCGCGACAGCCAAGCTCAAAACTCCCAACGGGAAAAGCCTCAAGACCATCACTAAACATGTCCGACTCGCGCCTGAAGAGTCGGTTATAGTTGAACTTTCTGAAAAGGTCAAGGATCCCGAGGTGTGGTGGCCGGCAGGATGGGGCGACCAGCCATTGTATTCAGCCCAATTAACCTATTCTATCGGATCCGACACTTCGGATTCGAGCCCTGTAACCAAATTCGGCATTCGAAAAGTCACCTCCGAGCTCAATTCTCACAATGATACTCTGTTCAAAGTCAATGGCTATCCGATACAGATCCGAGGCGGGGGCTATACATCTGACATGTTCCTTCGCTGGGACGCCAAACGCTTTGAGCACATAGCACGCTATGTTCTGGATATGGGTATGAACACTATCCGCCTGGAAGGAAAGATGGAACAGCCCGAGTTGTACGAGATTGCAGACAGACTCGGAGTCCTGCTCATGGCTGGCTGGGAGTGTTGCGATCGATGGGAAAGTTGGCCGTATAATCACGACCTATCTGAGGATCCTCCTCCCAAGTGGTACGATGCTGATTACGATACCGTCAACGCTTCAATTAGGCATGAGGCAGCAATGATGCAAACTCATCCAAGTCTCATTGCTTTCCTGGTAGGGAGCGACTACTGGCCGGACGAGAGAGCTACCAAGATCTACGTCGATGGCTTGCGCGACGCTGGATGGCAGGTTCCTATCATCTCATCTGCTGCGAAGCGTGGCTATCCGAAGCTTCTAGGCCCGTCAGGAATGAAGATGGAAGGCCCTTACGACTGGGTTCCTCCGGTCTACTGGTATGACAGAGAGCCAACGTCCAAGAGGTTTGGATCATCTTTTGGATTTGCATCCGAGCTGGGCGCAGGTGTCGGAACGCCCACCAAAGGGAGTCTGTCCAAATTCCTGACCAGCCAAGATATGCAAGACTTGTGGGAAAAGCCGAACAAAGGTCTCTATCATATGTCGCAAAACACGTCGCAATTTCATGATCGGTCGATTTACAACAAGGCATTGTTCAAACGATATGGCAAGCCTACATCCTTGGATGACTATCTTATCAGCGCACAAATGATGGACTATGAAGCAACTCGCTCTCAGTTCGAAGGCTTCGGAAGTCAATGGAGCGCTTCACGCCCGGCCACAGGGCTGATTTACTGGATGCTGAACAACGCCTGGCCGAGCCTTCACTGGAATCAGTTCGATTATTATCTCCATCCAGCTGGATCATACTTCGGTACGAAGATAGCAAATCGGGTTGAACACGTCGCCTTTGGCTACTTCAACAATACTATCTGGGCGATCAACCACTCTCGCAAAAAGTCAGGTTCGCGGTCAGTTCACGTCGAATTGGTGGATCTGAAAGGACAGCGTCTCTTTCGTGATACCTTTCGCTTCACCACAGAGCCGATCAAGTCTCTAAAAATTGGCGATATCAGTAGCGCAATTGGGAAGATCAAGGATGTTGGGGTTCTTCGCCTGTCCTTGGTGGACGATGGCAACAAAGTGCTAAGCCGGAACACATATTGGTTATCCGAACAAAATGATGTAGTGAACTGGGGCAGCACGACATGGTACTACAGCGACGTCAAGCAGTCGGCCAACTTTACTGCGCTGAACAAGATGGATCGAGCTGCGGTCTCAGTCATATCGTCCAAGAGCGGCAATCCTGGCGAGTGGAAGCTCCAGGTTAAAAACACTTCTCCAGTGCCTGCGGTGTTCATCCAACTCAACGCTGTGGATGAAGATGGAAACGATGTTACCCCACTGACATGGTCGGATAACTATTTCACGCTTCTACCTCATGAGAAGGTTGAAGTTCAGCTTACTTCCTGGTCGGGTAAGGGCGGTGCAGTGGAGGTCAGTGGGAAGAATGTCAAGGCATTCAAGGTGAAGCTAAACTAGGTACTGGAAGGTATCAAGCCGAGTTCCTGTTGACATTTAGAGTCTAGCAACCTTTAATCCAACTCAAGGCTTTCTTCCCCAAGCTATAACAACAGGAAGATACAAATGAATAGATGGATCCCTAAGCTCCTTCTTAACTTTGGCCATAAAGACCTGAACCTCCTGTGCAGTCCATCCAAGTGCATGCTCGAAGAGCTTTGGAGTATAAGATTCAATAACCTTGAGCTCTTGAACAACCTGATACTTGCCAATTTCCTTAAGTCTTGCATCCTTGGGCCATGGTCCGATAGGCACCTACAAAGGTTAGAACGGATCATCGCAATTGAAAAGGAGACAAACCTTTCGAATTTCCTGATGGATATCTACAAACCCTGCCTTCTCCATCCTGTCCTTCCACTCGGTTCCTCCATCGATGGGTTTACCAAACTTGGCGCATGCTTCGCAGATACTCTTCATCCAGAGCTGGGCGTTTGGTGCTTTTTCGATGGTTCCGTCATCGCATAAAAACTTTGCATCAACCACCTGGATTTCGAAATAACCCTTTGGTACTAGATGCTTAAATGCCTGCTGTACAAGGCGGTCTCGGTCGGCAACGCATGCCTCCAACTCTCGTGCGTGGATAAAGTCGAACCCTACTTGGTAGAGCCAGTTATCCTCAAAGTCATCGACCTCGAAAGTGCAGTTAGGTGGGTTCCTAACTCACGTCAGTTAAATCTCGCATTGAGAGAATGTTTGCATACCATTCCGGTTGGATAGGGCTAAGGTCATTCCCGATGATCTCTGATGATGGATTCTCGCTGTTGGCAATCAGCACAAGTTGTTCTGGTCTCAGGCACTTCATCATAAGCTCACTCTGCAAAGTCAATTGCCCATATACCAGTACCAGTTCCCAGATCAAGTACCCGCTGGGGATTGGGACCAATTGGGGCAAGGTGAAGCTTTCCTTCGAGAACCAGGCTGTATATATGATGTCCCAGATCCATACGCTCTTGCTCATCTTCATCGTTGGGCTGTCCAAAAAATTGTTACACAGGATGGTCAATCTTGGCAGCTATTTTACTTACCATGGGATAGGATCCTTCTCGGAATGCATGATAGCGACGTCCATTCTGCAGCTCATCAGTGACAGGTTCATTTTCCCGTTCGGAGTCAACGACTCACCTCGAATCTACAACAAGCCATCAATGTGAGAGAAAAGCCCTAACAAGTCGGAACGAGACATTCATAACGTACCGGTAATTGTATATGCTCGACTTCAGCGACGTCATGTAGCTTGAAGTCCCAGTCCTTGGCCACTGATTAGATGCATTAATCGGAGGATAGCGGCAATCAACTTACGAGGAATCCAACACGGAGTCAACATCATCCTATGAGATAATCAGTTATGTTGACTAGTTGCAATGCGGAGTATAAACGACTCACGTCAACCTCGAGATCAGTGCTATCTAGATTCGTACCCATTGTGGGGGCAGAATTATCCAAGGTCGCAGGTGGAGGAACGGCTTCCTGTGTGGGATCGATGGCCATCGAGAGAAGCTGTACTCGGGAAGAACACAGAAAAGAGTGAAAGAGAACTCTGGGATTTCAGAAATTGCAAGCTGCGCTCTTCGGTTAATAACATCATGACGAACCCCCCTGCTTGGGCCCCCTGTCGCTGTTGGTTGAAAAGTACATGACACCGTAAAAACAACGCAATTACTTGGCCCTCCAATCGGAACAGAACGCGTTCCATGTTGAATGGTTTATCTGCACGTATGGCTTGATGATTGCGTCAAAGAAAGGATGATGTTATCGCGCAAGTCTAGGACCATCTACTCAGGGTCTGCAAATGACACATCTGGTAATAAAGATGCTCGATTCGTACTTAATAGAACAGCACTTTTAATCACATAAACTGCTATGGCATATGTGATCGAGTGCTACTTCAGTTAAATGTATTGAGAACAGTAAAATAATTTACCCCCTCGTGAATTTCTGGTCCGTGTCAATTATCATTACCGTCACAATTATCATCCTCTTCCACACTTTCATTATTGTTATTACAGTCACCATTCTTGCCATCATCATTGCCTCCTAACACACTGTCTAACTCCTCTACAGAACCGCCGCGAGGTATACAAACACCGAGCAGTTTTGGAATGGGCGTTTTCCGCAAGGTAGACACAGGACACACTATCTATAACGCTGCAATAGAGATGAGTAATACAAGAAAATAACTTGCAATTAGAATATAAAAGATTTTAGTAAGATGAATTAATAGACTTATAAACGTTTTACAGTTAAGTTACTAAATAAAAGAATACTATATCCTCTTATATGCTATCGCTTTATATATACTGTACTTTTATCTATACTCCTTTCTCTTTTATACTGTACCCTTTTAAACATTACGCTGTCTCTTGCATCACGTTCTCTGATACACTTGACCGTTTTTTATGCTAAGATTAAAGTATATTTAAAATAAAGTATTCGTACGAAACTCTATCCTAGAAATGAAGATAGCTTGATCTGATATCTGAGCTTAAGTTGAGAAGTGCGTAACAAACTGAGGCAGTTTGTTTAGTTTTGCAGTTCGTTGCCAGTCTTATCTAACCTATTGTATCCGATGGAGGGTTATAAGCGCTCACCGCGCCTTCATGGGAGACAATTACGGCATGCGCATACCATCTTTCTCAGCCTGATAACCTGAAGGTTCATAGGATGGAACTAGTTGTCGCGACTTGACCTCATTTTCCTGTTGAACAAGTGCACAGCAGAGGCACCAGAATGAGGTGCAGCAGTCGTCCATGCCGCTGCCTTCGATACCATATGCCTCACGAATCTGCTTCCGTTTCATCATATTAAAACTGTTTGGGATTTAGCTTCCTCTCGCACATATAGACTTAAAGGTCGTGGTATACTTACATCCAGCCACAGCCAGTAAATGACTGTATGCCACAGAACAAGGCACAGTCAGAATTGACACTTTCAGGCTCCACAGAAGGGTTTTGCAGGCGGTGAGAGGTACGGCCAAAGACTGTATTACGACTGGTCAGCCAATATTCGGCGGGTGAAGGGAGAGAACATACGGATGCATGGAAGGAAAGTGCTCAGCAAACAAGAGTCGCAAGGCGAGCAGTCGTAAAGGCTGTTTTGCCATTGTTGAGGAGCCATGGTGTTTAAAACGAAGGTTGAGGAAGCGACAAAAGCAGATGATTAACGAGTGGAAGAGTGTATAAGGGAACAAAAATATGTCAAAAAGATACAAATGGGAAGGTTGTGGATGATATGAGAAGAACGATGAGGTTCTACATCGTGCTTTATAGATGAGGACATAGACGCTACTACCAGTCCTCTTAAGTCTTAGACAAAGATTTGGATAGTAGAATGACCAATTACCCCGTCGTATTGAATACGTTCCGACCCTTGTAATCCGATGACCCATCAGACCGTCGTATCGAATACGTTCCATGCTTTGCTAGTTCCACTTCTTCTAGAAGCAAGTCGAACCGAGACTAATAACGCACAGACATTGAGTCAAGCATTCTTGTCCCCATAGCTGTCAGTGTCTTTGGACATGTCGCAAATTCGGGATCCTCTCTTTCTATTATTATTAAACAAAACAACTATCTGTTATCGCACTCGCACAATGATGCCACCAATTCTTTTTTTATATCGAGCGCATCTTAATCTTGGGGATGCCGGTAAGTTGAGTCAATTGAGCTACGCTGAGAACAATTGCACTTTGCGTTTCAGGTGGAGTTCATGGTACCACTTTAGCTGGATCCCAAGATTCGATGCAATGGGAATGCATCCCAGTCCTAACAATCTACAAGAGCAGAGAAACTCGTTATGTTATTTGTTTAGGAATGAAATACCTCGGAAATAACATGAAGACGTGAAAAGGTCAGGAGGAAGGGGTCAAAATCGGAGGCCTGCGAAGCTATATTAAAATGACGCGACATTGTTGAAGGAGTTTGTTTATATCGATATTGGAGTCAAAGCTTCCACTATATACTCTAAAACTGCTATTGCTATGTATAGAACATACATGGGTGTTGATGCATTTCCTCTCTTCTGAATAAACTATCTAAAGAGGGTGGATTAAAGTTGAACTTAGCATATACTAAATATGCCAGCGATAATCGAAAAGAACCTTTTCGCAAACAACGCGAGAGGATAGGAACACTCGAACTCTAAATGATACAGAATCAACCTTAAGAAACTTGAAGGGGATTCTATATCACTATAAGAGTTTACTGGGCACAAGACCAACACGTGGTCGAATTCTCAACGCTGCAGGAGGCATCAAACCGGGCCTTCTGCGGATAAGGGCACAGAATCTGCTGCATAGTCGAATTATCCGACTTGGTCACAACCACGGGTGTAGACAACGGCTCTGTACCATTCTCTACCCAAGCCCTCAGTTGGCCGAACAATGCTTCGGGCTGACCCCCGTTACCGCCCCAGCAGTGTCCGAGTGCAGGAACCTGATAATACTTGTAGAAAGAAGTAACGTTGCCCACAAAGTCCGACACCTGGTTGTAGTATCGAAGTGTGCCGCGAGGCGAAATACTTGGGTCAGCCTAGCGATAGTTAGCTTGAAGCCGGGTCTTAATATCAAAGAGATCTTACCAGGCCATGATAAGTGATCATCTTTCCTCCAGCGTTTCGAAAGTCCCGCAAGTCAACCTCGTTGGTTTCAAGATTGGATGCAAAGATCTGTTTGACGTGGCGAAGGATCGTATCGAAATCTCGTCCCGTAGCGTTCTTCAAAGTTGCCGTCGTGTCCTTCTTGACAAAAGTCCTCCAAGCAAATTCAACAGAGCCTTCAGTCCCACTCTTGCAAACTTTGCCGGTGCAGTTGGTGGGAGCTAACGTAGGCAAATCACTGCCGATTTCGTAGCCCGGGTACATAGACTTGCCATTGGAGAAACGGGGGCCGGTCCATGAGGCATTGGCGACAGCAGCGGCGGCGTGGCTGATCTTGAGCTTTGATTTGGTGCTGGAGCAGTCGAAAGATTTCCCGACCTGTTTGAAAGGGTTGAATTTGCGCCGACAAGCCTCAACATTGCTAATGATACCATCCTTGACGCCATCCAGCTCATCACAAGCTGATACAGCAAGGGAAGTGATAGCGTTCAGCTCGCAATCATGGGGGAACTGCTGAGTAGACTCCATGTAGAACGCAGGCCAGATGCTATTGATGTAGAACTCGGCCCAGTTGATCGCCGGAGCGGCTGCGATGATTCCATCGTAGGCCTTGGGGTACTGTTGTGCAAGTTTAAGGCCTTGACGCCCACCCTGGGAGCAGCCGTTCCAGTAAGAATAGGATGGGGCCTTGCCGTAGAAACTCTTGATCAATTGCTTTGCAATACTAGCCTTTTAGGTAATCGCAAGTTAGTACATATATAGAAGAGTGTCTGGCTTGGTATCCCTTACCTCATCGTCAAGTGAAACTTGGCCAAAGTTCTGCAGTGCGTTCGTGTTGATATTTCCGGGAGTCACCAACAACCACTCTGCGGGGCTGGCAGTCTCGGGGATCCCAGCGTCAGTTGTAATGGAAGCAAAGCCATTTGCTACAGCGTTGATCATGCCCGCTTCAGTCAAGACGTAACGACCGGGCGTCCAGCCAGAGCCTCCAAGGGACTGCAGTCTTCCATTGTAGTTATCTTCGCTGGGCAGCCAAGCCTCAGCGTGAATGGTATCATTCTGTCCCGGGTGCGTGTAGGTGACGGTGACGTTGCAGAAAGTGACATTCTGGACATTGAGGGCTGGCTGCGAGTAGGTCCAGCCTTTCGGGACGTCGAAGGTATAGTCGGGGACAACGTTTGCTTCGATGGAAAGGAAGTCGGCACCCAACAGTGTTGGAGTAGCGAAGGTAGAGGCCGCGCAGCGGCTCGCAATGTCGGAGGCGGAAATCATGGTGCTTTGCAGATTATTGATATGATAATCATTAGACATGGTGGTGAAGCCTCGACTTAAATGATATTGTTCATAATGCGGTGAGGGCACTCAAGTTGTCATCATAGTAAAGCATGATGACAACAAGATCCACTAAGAAAGGAACCGAGGTTGAAGTTGGGTTATTTGAAAAGTCAGTCTCTCGGTTCTCCCGAGGGAAGCTAACTTGGCTTCAGCTTGTATTCTCAAAATGACATTTTCTTAGTGTCGGTGCCCATCGGAGTTGTGGGCCATCGTATCAAATACGACAAATGCAGCTTTATGCACAGGGCATGGTCCCAGCGCCAGTGACCAATTAGCGCCCTAGATTCACAATGTCTTGGTTCAGCTTTGCTCCATAAAATTTCATCGCACTTTCGCATCCAGCCCTTTGAAGTTAGTACTGTAGATATTCATGAAATTGGACATGAACCGTGGAGTCAAGCCACTAGATGTGCTGGTCACTATTAGTCAGCTCATCGGGTTATAAGACGGATATACGAAGTGATTTCTGGCTCTTTGTTTTAACCAATTGCAATTGCAGAAAGGATGCATAAGTATCCACTACTCATACCCAATTTTGCGAGGGAGCTGGTCCATGGCTTTAACTTTTTTTGCCTCTCGACTCTTGGAACGAACAGAAATTCAACATCGTATCACATACGACATACACAAGTATACCCTGCGATTGGTGCCTGGTATTACAATGAGCAATACTGAAGAGACTGATCGTCCCCATGTTCTGGGATCACGCTGTCCCTGTCATCCCGTGCAACGCAGGTCCCACAAGAAGTCTCGAAATGGCTGCCAAAATTGCAAGCGGCGAAGGATCAAGGTCAGTTTCAGCCATTGCGATTCTCGTCTTTCAACACCATCTCACACCGTATATAGTGCGATGAGACCAAACCAGCTTGCATGAAATGCTCTCAGCTCTCGTTACCCTGCAGCTTCGAGTCCCCAAGGATTGCAGTAACAAGAACAATGATCACACCCCCAGGCTCACGCAAACGAGGTAGGCCCCTTAAGTGGGCAACGGATCCTGATACTTCCACTCAAGGTTTGGCGCCGGTTCCCATTGACTCCTCGCCCAAGGCGTTGAGCCAGCAAAGCTTCCCTTTAAACGTTGACGACCTTCGACTTTATCATCACTACATTACTGTGACCTCGTTGACTTTCGGGGATGACGTCATGTGGCATGACAAAATCCCGAGACTCGCCTTCGACAATCCTTATATCCTTCACCTGATGCTCGCTCTTTCGGCGCTTCATCTCGCGCGACTTCAGGCCATGGAAGCAACTAAGTATGAGCAATTGGCAGAGAAACATCACTCCATAGCTCTGTCTCATGTTACCTACTTACTTCCTCGAATCAAACGAGAAAACTGCTCAGCATTATACGTTGCTACTGTGCTTGTTTGTAACTACGCCTTTGCAAAGCCGCCGAAAAAAGGCCAACTTCTTGTTCCACTTGATGGTACTGAAACCGCTTGGTGGAATCTATTTCGTGGCGTCCGCTTCGTCATCGAGACCGTGGGTTTAGAGGCGATATTTTCAGGTCCCATTGGTCCCTTCCCCCCGAAAAACACATCAAACGTACCACCCCCCATAGGGAGAACTGGATACATCGCTTGGGAAAAGCCTCTTTCTGATTTAAGTACCATGATACACAATTCTCAAGTCTCGGAATTTCCAAATCTGGGCGAAATCTGTGAAGCTCTTGTATGCTGTTTTAGTGATGTCTTTGGAACCGCTGAACAGCCTCAAGAAGTTACGCATGGGAAAACGCCTGTCGTGATGCGGTGGCTATGGTTCTTGGAAGATGATTTCACAAGGCAGGTCGAAAGACTGAATCCTCAAGTTCTAGTTTTACTAGCTTACTTCTCTGTACTCGTTCAAACGTTAGACTGCTTTTGGTATATGCGAGGGTGGGGATATCGCATTTTGGAAAGCATCACGGAGCAGCTTGACCCAGAATATGCTGCATGGATAACTTGGCCAAGTTCTCTCTTCGGGCTGAGTTGCCCCGATGATTTATCTAGCCTGGAATGATATGCGTTTGTCTTTTCACATTTATCTTATTTGGCATGGCCGAGATATCAGCTATATTATTCTTCTTCTACATATGCTTCAGGTGGACGTCTAGCTAGCTCTACTTTCCATTTTATATCCTGTATGTTGTCGAGAAAGGCAACGGAAGTGACGAGCAAGTCCCAACGAAAGACAGCAGTAGCAAGGAATGTAGACGAACCAGAGGATTTCCTTACGTTACATATCAAAACCCATTATCCAAGCTCGCCTAGGCTATCGTAAGAGATACTCTGTCATAGTGGGAAGCGGTGAGCTATTTGTTCCACCAAACAGGTTCCAAGGTGACCAGATGTTCGACCAATTACAGCCCCCACGTGTGTTCAATTGTCCTACGGAGTAA
This sequence comes from Fusarium irregulare, assembly GCA_027945245.1. NCBI lineage: Eukaryota > Fungi > Ascomycota > Sordariomycetes > Hypocreales > Nectriaceae > Fusarium > Fusarium irregulare. The sequence continues at coordinate 85,472 of JAPDHF010000030.1, forward strand.
GATAGTCTCTGATATGGACTAATGCAACTCTAATTCTAAGCTTATTCTTAGTGGTTGTTGATACCCAGGCTCCAGTCTTTCACCTTCTTAAGAGCTTGAGCCGTGATCCTTTCTTTTTATCTCAACGCTTATCGAAGGAATGCCCAGGTAAAGAAGTAGAGACCCAAGCCGTTCCCGCAATGGCGCATCGGAAGCCCCTCAGAAACTGCGCCAATTGTTGGATCTAGCCTAAGGTTTCTACTGCTGGACATCCTATCCGAATCTTCTTGTTACATAGAAGGATCTCATCCTCTACGGCGAAGTTTACTCGGCGAAGTATCTAACTTGGAATATAGTGGACTGTCTACACCTGTAGGATCTCCATCCCAGGTCTATACCTTCCAGACCCGGACAACCTAGGGCTTGGCGACACGGGTAGTTTCGTTTTCGTACGGCGGCCTACGTCGCGTAGTATCCAACGTGGGGCTTGGTGGATTGTTTACAATTGTAGGAACTCCATCCCAGGATTGTACCTTCTGCTACTGGAAAGTTAGCCTCTCGGCTACAGAGATGGATTCATTTGGCGATGTGCTTAGACACAGGTGGTGCATTATCGGATCTCAATCCCAACTGTGGAACTTCTGATGATGCATAATCTAGTTCTCGGCTGCGCAGATGGGCTTCTTTCTATACGTTGAAGTGCACTCGGTAGCGAATCTTGATACAGGACTCCATAGATTGAGTGAAGCAAAAAGTCTATAAATATACCTTGATCTCTCACTTTATTCTTCCCTCATCCCGAACAATCTATATTCAGACAACTACCAGTCAACAGTCGCTCAGTAACCTGATCTCCGTCCTCACTCTCCAAATCCTATTTAATCATAATGCGTTCTGCCGTTGCTATTGTTTTGGCTCTCGCCAACTTCGTGAGTACCCATCGCAACCCGAAATATCTGCTTATATCTCACATGATTTCACCATTTCAGCTAGTTCAATAACTATAATTAAAGTAAGGGGGGAAAGGTGAGACAAGTAACCTGCTGTAGTCTTATGCTGCTTAAAGAGATAATAATATAATTCTTAACTAAGGTAGGTATAGAAGTGCTTAGCTAACTTGTCAGCTGTAAAGCGTACTGTCTCTGCATTATCATAGAAGTCATAATGAGCTCCTTCCGCCCATAGTATCTCCTTTTCCGATCCTATATTCCCATATACTATGCGCGCTTGATCTGGGAAGGCGGCGTTTTCGGAATGTATAATAAGCGTAGGCGCCTGAACAAGTGAAGCTTGCGCTACAGGGTCCCAGTCGATCCAGGCACCCCAGGATGCCACAGCAAATTCGTTGCGCCACTCACGTATATTGCCACGTGTTGAGTCCTCATAGTACGGTTTTGACCCAGGGCTGGCTGATTCATTTACAGAGCCACCGTAGGCCTTAATAAGCTTGATCTCTTGGGTATCATTGTATAGCTTGGTTGCTTCCTGACCTTGGGCGCGTTTAAGTTTGATGGTTTCCTCTCCACCGTGTAAAACAGTTGCAATAGAGGCAGACTGGAAGAATCCAGCAACGGTTGCTATTGCTTTGACACGAGGATCGCTTGCCGCCGGGTAGAGGACATTGCCAGCCGAAGTGCATATCCCAAGCAAGCCAGTCCCTGCCACGTCTGAGCGATGTGATAAAAATTCCAAGGCAGCTGAGAGATCTTCGGCCTTGGACTCAGGATCTTCGCGTTGTCGAAAAGCACCGCCGCTTTGACCCCAATTGCGGTAATCAATAGCGAGGCTAATCACGCCGCGCCGTGCCAACTCGCCTGCATAAGTTCCTGCCATCATCTCTTTCACACTGGCCATCGACCCCCCTACCGCTACTGCTGGATAGCGTTGGTTGGGATCATAATTTTCGGGTAGGTAGAGATGGCCTGCGATATGGTCGCCCCCACATGCAAAGCTGACTGTTTTTGGGGTCGAGGTGTTGCGTATGGTACCCATGCTTGTGGCGGATCGAGGAAGCAAAGGGAGTATGTTGAAGGAAAGTAATAATGCTGCAGTCTTGAACATACCGAGTTCTTAGCAAAGCAGAATAGCTCTAACAAAAAGATGCTAAACTCATGGGTAGACCAGATAGCTTCACTGTAAAAGTGCGACTGATCTGCTAGCAGTAGCGTGCATCAGAGGACAACTGAGTTCTTTTAATTTCTAGGCGGTTGCAGCTTTTAATATTTGAGTAAGTTTACTTACTTACTTCCTTAGCGCCGGTGTTACCGGCTGGAGGAAGGTGTTATCGCCGAAACAACACGCGTTTAAATATAGTGTCTTTACCAGTTCGGAGGGTTTAAGTGTCCAATGGATAAATCATTACCAGCCGGAGCTTTCTTTACCTGTTACGTCAGAGGTGGTGCGGTTCATGGCGAATTTGTGTTTATAGCGTATGCGCTTACGCTAACCGCATTCCTAACTTCTAATACAGTAAGCACCGCGCTTGTCAGGATTGAGTGGAGTTCGGGCTGTAACAGTATACCGATACCGATGGCAGGATAACACCTGTATAGTTCTTCCGCTTGTGTTAGCTATATATTTTAAATTAGCAGTTATTTTTAAGTTAGTTCTGTTATGACCCAACAAGGTCTAATGCACGTAAGATATACACCCTACAATTTCCACCTAATAGCTAGTTACCTACCCTATAGTAGTCAAATATATGCTATTTAACTTATATAAACAAGAGTTAAACTAACTTTAATTAACTTACAAATATAATTAAACTAACCTTACTTAACTTATATACTCTTAAGTATATATATATTTACTTAGTATTAGATAAAATACTTAGCTTATTAGCTATTAATAAGACTTCTTTATATAAATATACTTAACTTACTTTATTTACTATTAAGAGATATAATACTTTATAATACTTAGTATTTATACTTTATATATTTACTAATATATACTTAGTATAGACTAGTTTATTCCTTAGGAATTATAACTATTATAAGTTCTTAATACTCTTTTAGTATTACTATAGCTATTAAAAAATCCCTACTTATTAGAAAATTATATTCTTATAAAGATTAAGGTATATTTTACTTTATTATTTTTAGAAATTATACTAAGCTAAATTAAAGATTTATATATAGTTATAAAAACTAAATTAATTATAATTACTATTCTTAATATAAAATATAAAACCTTTAGTTAACTAGTTTATAAAAAGGCTATATTCTTAACTATAAGATTAAAAGAATTATATTATTTCTAAGAAAATAGTAAATGTATTAAATAGTTATAATATATAAATAATACGCTATTAGAGAAAATGCTTCAGAGGATCTGAGCTTAACACGTCCTTAACCCAGATGCAAGTCTACGGAGAAATGAATTTCCGTGTGTCTAACACCTGGAATGCAGGGTATCGTTAGCCCTGGTGGAAGGTGAGGCTAAGGCCCCCTCCCCTCATTTTCGCGTGTCCTTATCGCACGAAAAAGCTTGTCTTGGATCAAAACAACGCCATGAGATCACCCACAGCGTGCTCGAGGTGCAGAAACAGGCGCAAAAAATGCATCCGAACAAAACCCACGGGTCCCTGCGACGCATGCGCCAAGAAACGCATTCACCAATGTTCTCTCGTCAAGACTTCCCCACAGCAGCGACGTATCTCTCCTCGTCACAATCCAAAGGCCCAATACAATGACATGAACCCACAATTCTTTATCTCACATGACCTTATCGAAGAGCTTGTGGATAACTATATTCACTACATACTTGACAGACCTCATACTTTGTTCCATCTACCCTCCTTACGAGCTGCAGTCAGAGAAGACCGGTTGGGAGATGCCTTACTCTTCGCTCTGCTGGCATTTGGCTGTCGGTTCCATTCTAAGCCCGAAACTTCCTCCCTTGGACCTCTCTTCATGCAAAAGTCCAAACAATTACTGAAGCAAGATATGGAGAACATCTGCATTGAGAATATACAGACTTGCGTTTTGCTCGCAAATTTATCATCTTCATCGAAGAATCCAGAGTCAGAAGCAATCTTTGTTACCCTTGGCGTTCGTATGGCTGAGATCCTTGGTCTAGACCAACCAGATCCCGCAGACTCGGAGCTGTTACGTGAATTGAAATGCAGGATATGGTGGACTTTATTTATGGCAGATCGCTGGAGTTCTATAGGTCGTAACCTCCGTCGCGCCATGCCTGATTTTGACCTGGACACTCCCCTACCAATGGATGAAGATGTCTTCCATAACATGGATGTTGACCAAGGTAGTGGCACACCTCCAACACGCCCACGTACACTGGGACTTTGGGCATACAATGTCATGCTTGCAAAGCAGCTGGGCCCTATCCAAAACTTGAACAAAAAATGGGGACAAGAGGATCTCTCTGAAGAATACGTTATGCAACGTGTTGCAGATCTAGCAGAAGGGCTACATAATTGGGAAGCCAGTCTCCCCAAGGAAAAGAAGTTCACCGAGGAGAACCTTCGGGTACACAGTGTCAAGGGTCACGGAGGGCCATTCCTCGGCATACACACAGGCTACCATCAACATTTCGTACTTCTACTTTTCAGGTTCCTAGATCTCAATCGGCCTCAGACACCAAAGACGATCGAGTATGCCGAGGCCTGCAAAGGTCACGCAAGTGCCATTAGTCATTTGGTTCAACTCTCCCGCCAAGTTCCCCATTGTGAATTGGTATTTGGAGGAGTAGGGTACATGACAGTTACCTCTTCCGCAGTACTGCTACATCAGCTTATTTTTGACCAACACGACGACACGGCTCATATCCGGGCCCAGTTGGCATCCAACTTCGAAGCCATATTTGAGCTTCAGAAATACTGGCCTTCGGTTTCAAACTCAGTAAGTAGAGAGAGCCTATCTGTCTTGATGGTTAAGTTCTTACACAGATACAGGTAAAACGTCTTGAACTGTTTCAAAAGACTTGTACAAGACCCGACGCAATGCAAACCTTCAAGTTTGACAAGTGGATGGTGAGATTCTTGGTGGAACATCACCTACCGCTGGAGGAGCCTGAAGGTAGCCTATCGCCTGCTGAAGTGCGAGATCACACTACGTAAATTGAAGAATCTAAATATCACATTCTAGGGTAAAGGTCACACTGAGCACTACGTACCAAGCAATGATGTCCAAGATTGTTTCGTATAAGTGTTCTCATTGCGATTTTAGCTTATTCTTTTCTGTTAAATTTGTCTCTAATATTGGCTGATAAGGAGATGGGAGATGACACAGCGGGAGTTGGAGCATAAAACAAATTGCTTAAGACGGCATCTTATGTTATGCCTACCATTCAAAAGTCAGAGCAGACGGTGGAAACCACAAAGTGAATGCCTTTTGCCAAAGGTTCTGAGCAGATTTAAAAACTAAATTGAGGTCTTCGTCGAGCTCAATATGATTCCGTCGTGCGGAACATCTGTAGCGTGTTGGATCCATGGCCATCACCAAAACTCTTTGAGTGTGTAACGTCAATCCTCAGCCCCAGCGTGCCAATGTGTCTTGGTGTCCCCACAAGCGTAAGCGGTGATCACAGGGTTCTAGTTCATGCATCCACAAAGTGTGGAGTCGACGTCGGAAAATGCGTCTTACTCCGACAGCAGGAACAGCGTCGGGAAACGCATTAAAACCGCTACGTTTGTGGCTGAAGACGTTAACGTCGGGATTTCTTTTCTTAATCCGACATTTTCCAAGCGTCGGCAAAGACTTCAACCCCGAAGCATCTGTAATTTCGGAAAGGCACGGGAGAATTTAGCAGGTTGCAATGGGGTTACGCTGCATTTGACAGTTGGCGTTTCCTGCAGTAAGAGCGATGAAAGTACACACGTCCTGTGTTCAACCCCAGACAATACTTCAACTGTATGCATGCTACAGTCCACACTGTGCTTACTCAAGGTGTGCACCGGGGATCGACAGAACAAAGTGACAGCCAACCCCCAGGTACCAGCCCGTCAGGGTGCTAGAACAATTGACTACTAGACTCATAAGAGACGGAATAAATGGATCACCTTGTGCCAAATTAGTGTGAACATTAGACTACTTTATCTTGGTAGCCTAAGCCTTGGAATGCATTTCTTCTGCTACCCACCTGCAGCCCAGTTTAAGTGGGAAGGTGACTTGGATTTGGAATAGAAGAGTTGCCAGCCCGAAAAATGTACCTACAATTACATGCTATTCTTTGATCCATGGTGGCCAGAGCAATAAGTCCCATATCGATGTTTTATATAGGATCATACTGTGGCTGCTATTTATCTTACTGCCTATTGCTTAAATCCCAGACACCGGCTGAAAGTATAACTGGCGTAGTAAAACCCAGTTGGAAGAGACTACAACCCCATATAGTCATCAAATTGATTTGGGGCGGTTCTCAAGCTTAAGTAGACTGACAGAGTCAAGAGATAAGTACACATGCCATTGCATGTCAACGACTTGCTGATCTCATGCAGAGCTGCGGCAAAAGGATTTTCGCAACGAAAACCCGTCACTTTCGGTACATACCGACAATCTAGATCATGTCGCTTAGCCCATCACTAGCCTCAACCGTCTAGACTGGTCAGTTGAGAGTTTCACATCTTGACAGCTCTAAATTCCGTCACTGTCACCCCAGCTCAAGGAACGGCCAATTTGACATCCTACATGGTTCAAGGAAAGATTAAGCGGGGAGTCATTGGCTAGTCCATTCCACCCTCCGGATTGTTATCTCCAATGTCTGACCCCCCTGTCTTGAAATGAGATGATCAGTGCTCTTTTTGTGGCGGAGAACTTCTGACGTATCCCACCAATTGCCGACTTTCGCCCACTTCCATCCTGAGTCAAGAAGCGGAACTAGGCTAGCAGCTTCTGACCAGCGTCACGACCTAAAATTTGAGGACGAAACAAGAAGGATCAACTTCTCGTATTACTAAAACATTAAATAGCACTCTTCCCTTCTCTATTATGTCAGAAGCCTATTTCTCTTTATTATATCGTTTTTGACATCTATAAGTTTTTCCAAGCTGATTGTACATTGCGATATATCAATTCAACTTGTTCAACTTGAGGTATGTGTTTGACACCTCGTCTCAGTTACCTGGCGATCTTATTCATTGACGAAACTGACATCTACTAGAACTGACGTCTCGGTCAGACCTATATCAAGGGCAAGGAGACACTATGCATCCCTCAAGCAAATCTGTCAACATCCGCTCTGCATCGTCCGCACCAATCTCAGCTCTTTCAAAGACGCTAAGGAAAGGTTGCAGAGCTTGTGAGAGGTGCACACGCACCAAGAAAAAATGCGACAAATCCTTACCCAGTTGTTCACGCTGTAAAAGGTATGCACCAGTACTTTTAGCTGGAAGTCAATTCCAGCTCGCCTATTACTATGGCTGATCTTTTAGGCTTAAGGGCAAGTGCTGTTATGACTTTATATATACGCCCTCAGTCACCGTTATCACACGACCGGAGAACCTGGCAGAATCTCCATCTGACAGCATCAATTGCTCCATTGGTCAAGAAGCTCAAGTAGAATCTCCACCTGAGAGTATACAGACACAGGGGATGTTTATGCCATTCCTTGACATTTCCAGCTCGACGATTTTAAATTTGCTTTCCTCGCGCAATACCACTCCGAGTCAGTCTGTCAAACACTATTTGGAGACCATAAATCCCTACCTCGCTATAGTTCACCCGGAGCTCTTCGCCCTACGCATAAACAACACTGGATACGAGCCAATTTCCGATCAGGACCTTCAGGACCCTTCTACCGCCCTTCTGGTTGTATGCATGCACCTCTTCGCTCAACAAGATGGCTCCGTAAAGTCAATAGGTGAAGAAGGTGTTGAGATGCCAATCTATCGGGCTGCCAAGCAAATTCTTGGTATCTTGAGAACACTCAATACCCCAAGCATAGAGCTTATTCAGTGTTCTCTTGTGATCGCATTCTACGAGTACATCCATGGGGATCTCGGACGCGCCTATGTCAGCACTGGAGATGCTAATACCATGGCCTCGATCCTACGTGTGGGTCCTGGAAAGTACCTCGAAGCTGAGTGGGATACCTACGTCCCGTATGAGGAAGAAGAAAGTCGCTGTCTTTACTGGAGTCTCTTCGTGCTCGATTGCCTGATCCAGACGGATTATTCTCTTCTTCACATGCCCCATCAAATACCACCTTCAATTGTATCTCCTCCTTTAGCCGATGACCTTCTACCGACAAACCACCTTCTTCGGTTCGATGACGACCAATCGCCCTACTACGTTACCCAGAGATATCCTGCAAATACTGCCTTCTCGGTTCCTGTCGGCATCTTTCAGAGGAATTGCCAATGCGCCATGCTCTATAGCCGAACGTCTTTCCCCCAATCCACTTACAAGTCAGCCAGTCCTACTGCAAACTTATTGTCCTCCAGACAATACGATTCGATCTTGAAATGGTCCAGTTCCTTTTCTCCGTTACTATTCGGAACTCACTTATCGACATGGGAACCTGATGGCGTAGAGCTTTTCAGTCCATACGGCGAAGGCATAGTGACGCCTGATACTACAAGCGATATCACTGAATCGCTATTATTGTTTCAAAAAGACATTGATGACTTGGTGTTACAGAACGAGACTGAAGCCGCACGTACTGCATTTAAGGAATCAGATCATGTTGTTTAATTAGTCTTGAATGTTATATGTACATAGGATATTAAACGCTGTGTTATGAACACTATCGCATCTGATCCTAATTAGATAACCTGCAACAATAAAAAGCTTCATGACCATCTCTCTTCAATGATCATTGTGCTTTGATAACCGGCCCTAGATATAGCGTCCAAGACAGTGCTGCCCGAATGTGGCGCAGTATCATACACGTGCTATGCTCTCGAGTTCATAGCATATCGCCAGTTGCTGCCGAGACTGATACCTCACAACTCAAAATCCAGGCCATATGTTGTCATCCGACGACCCTCGGAAGCCCAAAAGGTCTCTCGCATCTGGCCCCAAATTGCGAAAGGATGTTATGTTGTATCAGCTAAACAAATACCACAGAAGCGTTGCAGCAATAAGGGTTGTTACCCTTCACAAGTGATCAGAAGCTGAAATGCAGCTATTCACGACGGGCGCAATCAGAGGCTAGAACGTGCGAACAAGGTTGTGCGATGTCTTCTTTGACAATGGAACTAAGCTATCTTTGCTCTAGCTATGATAGGTTAAACCTGGAGGCTGGAAGAAAATGAGGGTCGTGGCGCTGCAGATGTCGGGCATGACATGGATTGATTGGCTGGTTCTCCGACACTTGGAGGGTCTGTTCGAAAGGTATGCCGCTTTTCCGACGCTTCCTCGTGTGGCTTAAGGGTCTTGCCAGGGTCGTCTTGGCTCATTGGCTCTTCCTCCGACAAATGACACTAACCCCGCAAGTAGAAGATGCCAGGATCTGACACGGGCTTGACTGGGAAGGGAAGATGAGCAGAGAACGTTTCAGCGGGATGCATTCTATTGCTACCGTTGAGCTGTATTTATGAGGCGTAGCTCGGAGAGCTACATTCCAGAACTGTTTCAGTAGCCGTGTCTATCCTGTCTTTATTTGCAAAAAGCTTGTACTGCGGCATGAACCGATTGGGTGGTCAGCACGCTACTGATCTTCCTCGTATTGCTACTGTACTGTAGAAAAATGCAATGCTTCTAGACCCGGACTAAAATGGTAGATCCCAGCCGCTGACATAAAATAAAACGGCCGGTGGAGCCTAGCTTCCTTGACAACTTTTCTCTTCTCAACCTCATTCTTGCTATGAACTGAATCTTCTTTGCAATATCGTAAGCAATTGCTGTTCACTATGCTCTTCAATTCGAAGAAGGCGAACCTCTGGTTCAGCTGCCTTGTTGCCTGCACTTGTATGGCAGTAAACGGTTATGATTCATCTACTTTCAATGCAGCGCTGGGGTCAGTTCATTTCATGAACTACTTTGGTAATCCCGTACGTTCCTTGCTTCGGGCCGTTTAATCACTGCTCTGTACTAATCGATTGCCAAGTCTCCATCTACGATCGGCTCAGTCAATACTGCCATGGGTGTAAGCGGTATCATTGCTGGTAATGATCCATCCTCCCGAGCCATTGGCTTCATTCTTACCTTGTTCTTCTTCCAGGCGTTTTCTTCTCTGCTTTAATTTCCGATGGATTCGGTCGTAAATGGACTATGTGGGCTGGTGCCACATTTGTCATTATCTCAACCTTTGTTTCGACATTCACACCGCCTGCCATTGGTGGCTTTATCGCTGGTCGTGCCATCACAGGCTTTGGCCAGGGATTGATGATGCCGGCTGGACCAGTCTACATCAACGAGCTAGCACCTGCCAAACTCCGGGGCACTATCATGAGTTTCTGGCAGCTCTTCTTCGCCTTAGGATCCTTTCTCGCATATTGGATCAACTATGCGTGTTCCAAGAATTCTGAAAGACTCGGAGAATGGGACTGGAAGATTGTTATGCTCTTCCAAATCTTCTGTCCCATTGTTATCATATCCGGTCTTTTCTTCTGTCCTGAGACACCAAGATGGTATGCTATTAGGCACCATTGTCAGGCAGATAAGATGCCATCATGAACGTCACGCTCACCAAGCTACAGGTACATCCAGAATGAAAGATTCCAGGACGCTCACGAAGTCCTTTTGGCGATTCACGATGACCCAGAACTTATTGCCCATGAGCTGGAAGAAATACGACAAGCCATTGTCTTTGAGAAGAAACAGACTAGCAGCACTTGGTCCCGGTACAAGTTGCTGTGGACGGATAAATCCGTGAGAAAGCGCATACGTAAGTCTTCTTTGTTACTTTTGATCGTCATCATCTGACTTGGCAAGTCCTCGCGGCTGCTATCAATATTGGACAACAGCTTACCGGAAACAATTCCCTCGCAAGCTACTCTACCATCATTTACAAAAAGGTGTTTACTTCCAACAGCCAGATCCAGCTCATCAACGCTTTGGGTGGAACCTTTAACATTCTCTTCACTCTGAACGCTATCTGGATGGCGGACTTGGTAGGACGAAGACCTATCCTCCTCATTGGCGTTGCTGGTCTAGCGGTCTGTATGTTTTCAGCCGCAGCTGTAGTTACCGAGACCCCAACTCTTGAAGATGGATCCAAGCCTCAAAGCGTAGGTATCGCAACAGTCTTCTTGTTGTACCTGTTTGCTCTGTTCTTCAAGCCCTCTTGGGGTGCGACAGTATGGATCTGGACTTCAGAAATCTTCTCCATGAACGTTCGTGCGCAAGCTGTCGCTATGACTACTCAGTGCCAATCTATCGCAAGTATCATTCTCCGTAGGTATCTCTTTCCCACTTTAACATACCTGACAACTAACAATTGTTGCAGAGCAGATTTTCCCCATCCTTCTCAGCAAGGAGGGATTGTAGGTTACTTGAGTTCTGTCTGAAATATTGATTCACTAACCGTTTTGACAGCTACGTTATGTATATGTTTGGTGCTATCAATGTTGTTCTGTTCGTCTTCGTTTGGTACTGCATCCCAGAAACTAAGGGCGTGTCTCTAGAGCACATGGATGCACTTTTCGGTGGCGTGGATCACGCAGATGTAGGAGCTGCCATCATTATAGAGGAAACTCACAATAATGAAAAGGCCCCTGCCCGCTATAAGGCCCATTCTGTTGCTGTGTAGGGCCGATATTATTGAAATTGAGGCGTATTACAAAGAAAACATATCTGTATCTAACATGTATCTTTATTAGCGCAGAAGAGATTTATTAATTAAACTTATCAGATTGGGAACGCTCTGTATCTACGTATGCAATTTGCTTAATCTTAGCCTATAATTAGTCTAAATAGATAAATATTTAACAAAGTACTAAAAAGGCCTTTCTATGTTAAAAGATGTATTTATAGGGTATTTCTTATCTTATTAGTCTCTGCGGTACCTGCGGTAACTAGCACTCTCCATTGGTACTTATTAAATCCTATTTCCAACATGGTCTAAGTTGATCAGTTTGCGTTAATAGTAATCGCATTAACAATATTTAACCCTAGACTCCTAGACTCCTGTAATGCTATCGATCAATCACCTGCTTTACTAACTGTAATAAACGTATAGCTGGTTCAGAAATTCATCAGTGAAGAGATGGTGTATCTCGTTCTGACAAGCTAGTGGTTGTTAAGCTCTAGAGTAATGATAACTCAGATTCTGTCAGCCCAATCTGTGACCTGCCAATTCAGACGCACTCCATGGTGAACACCGCAGCATACATGCCCATGAGACCGCATTCGATCTCTCCCGTCATATGTCTTCCCAAAGCGCCCCAAGCTGCCATTCAGGATATGGAAGATATCCGCGTTTCCGAGACCAGTCCCAGGCTCTTGATGTACAGACCGCTTTTGTGCCCTGAGACAACCATTACAGCCGGTATTACTCCCTGCTACCACAAGCGTGCGCCATGGATTACCTGAGGCCTCGAAGTAAAAGACTCCATTATTCTCTGTGGCCTAAATGTGTTAGTAATAAGCGGTAAGGGCTGATGCTCGTACCTACCCAGATCCTCATTTGCTTTAGACCTCCGGTGCAGGGAGCGTTCGGGCCTGTGTTATCATTATAATCGTGGTATCGGCATCTTTCTTGAGCCCAGCCATTCGAGTAGACATAATTGTTAAGGGGCTTGACAGCACGTTTTGGTAACGCTACGTTTTCTTCAGCTTGAAGCGTCCCTTGAAAGCTGTTGTCGACCCAAATGATTACGTCTTCCTCACCACGCCGTTTAAACACAGAGTGCTTGAACACTTGGATTTTGTTAGACTGCAATACCTCAAGATAACGGGCGTATGATACGTACTTTCAGTAGTATTTATCCCATGATTCCCAGCGACGATGAGGTCGTCAGGCGTGAGAGGAGTATCTCTCTTGAAAACTTGTACTTCATCCTCTCCACGTTTGAAGATAGACGGAGCCTGAGGGTAGGGACTGGCTGTGACAACGGTCGCCAGAGAAAGGAATACGGCGATGCAGGTTCGAGGCTGCATCTTAATGTCCTCAGATAAATGTACTGACAAAGTGTGAAGTAGGTGGTAGACAGCTGTCGTTCTGGATCATAAACCAATTAAATAAGTGTGTACTCAGCGACTTGTATACTTGAGAAATACACGCAACCGCGTTATCTGAAAGCTGATCAAAAGAGTTATCCAGCGCATGTAAGCCCCGCAGCTTCAGCTTGGCAGCTTATACACTCCCCTTGGCGGCTTATACTATTCCCCAGTCAAGATCAAGCAGTGAGACTAAGAGAATTAGATTCAAGACATTTCATTTATATATGACCAATCAACATTATTATCACTAAGCTACCCTCGTCTGGTCTTACTGATTATGCCTCTAAGCGGTTCTGGGCACAATTTAGTTTCTCTGTGGAGATCTAAAGATATGAGGATCGAGATCCACGGACAAGCCCGCGGAAATGGAAAGGCCCGCGGATGGCCCATATGGGGAATGACTGCCAGGTCAAGTCGTGAATAGGCTGACGTTGGCGTTGGTGACCGAAGGTGGTTAAGGCCCCAGCTGGTAAAAGATGTCATCCGTATTCATCGTAAAGGATAACTATCGAGTGATAGTTTATCTAATAGTTGGTATAATTAAAAGTGTTGTTTTATTAAGCACGTACTCCTCCTCGGCTTCGTTTCCGCATAGCGTAGAGCATCAGGTATAGTAATTGAGGCATTAGAAACTTTAATTTGATCCACCAAGTAGGATATGAGGAGACTGGCAGCCAGTTCATTTACCTCCCAGAGCAAGCCGATGAAATTATTGGCTCCAGATGAAATAACCGCATATGAGAAACCAATCACATTATCCCCGTCATCCAAGCCGGATAATAAGCTCAAGCAGGCCTGAAAAATAATAATCATGGCATTTAACGTGCTTTCCAGCATTTCTGTAACAGAAAAGGCGTCTTATAAGGATAGATCATTGTTCCAGGGCATCTGAGCGTTGACATTCCTATGGGAGGATCTGACGTTAATACTAGCTGTTTAAATCTCGCTTAAAAGTTCAACATTATCATCTGTTAGCTAGATAAACTTTGTAGAGGAGGTCCTCGGCATGTTTGTTCTACACTAGCCCTAAATAGGGTAAAGTATGCGAAGTCTTCTGTATACCTTTACCCTAAATAGGATAAAGTATGCGAAGTCTTCTGTATACCTTTTACCTTCCTGTTCTGTTACCGCTATAAAAGCTAGCACAGAGACCTAGGGAGTATTTATACTTTACTTGACGCCATCCAGCACTATTAGATAAGTAACGACTCTCTGTAGTACTACGTGAATTATCATGACTGTATTCGACTACTTTTCCCATGTTGAACTACCCACACCAATGCTGCCTCTCGAAGAGGCATGTGCCCTCTTGCACCAAGAGTTTGGCATTGCTGCCAACTTGCGGCCACTCGGCAGCCAGCAGGACCAGAACTTTCTCGTCCTAACTGCCGCTCATACCGAGCCGTTTGGCGTGCTAAAGATCAGTAACCCCGTCTTTAGTGGTTTGGAGATTGAGATACAGGATGCCGCCGCCATTGCCGTTGCCCGTGCAGAACCATCCCTGCGTATCCCTCACGTTATTGAAGGACCGCGGGGTGTCATGTCGGGGTGGTGGCAGACCAGTCAAGGACGTCTACACTGCCGCATCATCTCTTTCGTGTCAGGTACCACACTGACCGGCTCACACTATCTCAGCCCGGCCGTGGTGCAACGGCTGGGCGAGCTATCAGCCGCGATCAGTGTGGCCCTGGCAACTGAGACCCATCCTGCTGCGGGACGTACCTTACAGTGGGATCTACGACATGCCGAACGGGCTATTGATGCCATTACTGCCACTGAGCCCGATGTCGACGTGCGAGCGCTTACCGCTGAAGCCAGCCAACACGCGTTAACGTTGCTACGCCCAATATCAGATCGCCTGCCACGTCAGTTGGGCCACTTTGACGTCACTGACGATAATGTCCTGCGTCCGGATGACAATTTCCTCAGCCTCCCAGATGCCGTGATCGACTTTGGCGATGTGATTGAATCGTGGGCGGTAGCAGAGATTGCCATCACCGTTTCTTCGATGCTACACCACGCCGGTGCCTGCTACCGCACCGTGTTGCCAGCTATCGCCGCATTCGATCGACGACGCCATCTCAGCGATGATGAGATTACCGCGCTATGGCCGTTGGTGGTCCTGCGTGGGGTCGTTCTGGTGCTCAGTGGACGTCAACAGGTGCGTCTCGACGTTGATAATGAGTATGCCAAGCGAGCGCTGGACCGCGAGTCCACGATCCTCCGTCGCGCCACTGAAGTGCCATTGGAAGTGGTTACCGCCCAGATACGCCATACGCTGGGACGGCCCGGCGCCATAGCACCGCGCTGGAGCGGCAAGTCGATCCTGGCAGCGCCACGATCAGCGGTGGTTCTAGATGCTTCTACTCTCTCGACGTTGGCTGACGAAGGAGCTTGGCTCCAGAATGATGCGATAGAGCGTGCTGCACAGCACTTACTGGCCCAGGGTGCTGATATGGTCGTGCTACCAGCCTTGCGACCAGTGCTGCTAGGTGCCCCAGCCAGGACACCAAACCCACCCTCCACAGTCCCTACCTCAGCGGCCGCCTGGTTCGCCGCTGCGGCCACCCTTCAAGTACCTGCCAGTCTATACGTACAACAAGGTGGGACAACTCTGCCTGTGGGGGTAGCGACAGTTGCAGCCGGCAGCCGCATTGACGTGCTGCTAAGCGCGTTTGATCCAGTTAATGTGCCAACTGCGATCCCTGCCGTCGATCTGCCTGGGTGGAGCGTGGTGATTGGAGATGCAACCGCAGCGCTGGGCGTGACGCTGCCCACAAATGATGTGGACGATGAAGGTCTGCTAGAACGGCGCGAAGCAGTGGTGGCAGAGGTACAGGAGCACTACTATGCCCGTCCACCACAGATCGAACGGGGCTGGCGCGAATACTTGATGGACGTCCACGGCCGTGTCTACCTTGACATGGTTAACAATGTCTCCTCGGTAGGCCACGCCCATCCTCGCATTTCCGCGGCTGTCGCACGGCAGACCCAACTGCTTAATACCAATTCGCGCTTTCACTATGCCGCCATCACGCGCTATGCTGAAAGGCTCGCCGCTCAACTGCCTGATTCGCTTGATACGGTCTTTTTTGTTAACTCGGGCTCTGAGGCGGTCGATCTAGCTATCCGTCTGGCGCTAGCGGCCACTCAGCGTCACGATGTGGTGGCCATGGCTGAGGCCTACCACGGTTGGACCTATGCCAGCGATGCCGTTTCCACGTCGATCGCCGACAATCCGCACGCATTGCAGACACGGCCAGACTGGGTGCACACCGTTGAAGCGGCCAATGCCTACCGCGGACGTTATCGTGGAGCCGAGGCTGCAAAGAACTATGCCGCTGACGCAGTGGCACGTCTGCAGTCGTTGGCCGCTGAAGGGCATGCGCCAGCCGCCTTCCTGAGCGAGACCTACTATGGCAACGCCGGCGGCGTAGCGCTGCCTTACGGCTACTTGCGCGAGGTCTATACGGCAGTACGCAACCTGGGCGGAGTGACTATTGCCGATGAGGTCCAGGTGGGCTTTGGCCGTCTGGGCTCTTGGTTCTGGGGCTTCCAACAGCAGGATGTTGTGCCTGATATTGTGGCGGTGGCTAAATCTATTGGCAGTGGCTTCCCATTAGGCGCCGTAATTACCAGTCGCACTATTGCTGATCGATACCGTAGCCAGGGGTACTTTTTCTCTTCTACTGGTGGATCACCTCTGTCATCAGTGGTGGGACTCACGGTGTTGGACATTATCGAAGAGGAGCAGCTGCAGGCGAATGCGCGGATCGTTGGTGCTCACCTAAAGGCGCGGCTGCAGGCATTGGGCAAATGTCACTCCCTCATAGGCACCGTGCATGGCGATGGCCTGTACCTGGGCCTCGAATTTGTGCGCGACCGCACCAGCCTCGAACCGGCAACAGAGGAGACCAGGGCCATCTGCAACCGGCTGTTAGAATTGGGAGTTATCATGCAACCTACCGGCGATTACCAGAATGTGCTAAAGATTAAACCGCCGCTCTGTATTACGCAACAGTCCGCTGACTACTTTGTTAACATGCTAGACCAGGTACTTTTGACAGGATTTTAAAAAGAATACTTTAATATCCTAGCTATCTATTTGTAGTATTGCAGACTACTGGAGTTTTTTTCTTTCCTAACAGTTGAAACTAGCGGTAGAGAAAAGGTCAGAGACCAGCTGTTGAATAAAGAACATTTAACTCTCAAAACCACAATGCCGATGTCTGTATCACGCGAAATACTAAAATTGAGCTGAAGGAATAGCTGCATATCCAGTGACATCTGCAGCACTACAGCCCAACTAAGCAGCTTCAGGCTTCCGACCCCAGATAACCTTCTGCTTATAATACGCATGAATATTAGGCGAGCGGATTTCACGACGGTGTTGGGCCATAAAGACAGTGACTTCCTCCTCCTTCCAGCCCAAAGCTGTCGCAAAATGCAACACCGTCCCTTTGCCGTCTTCCTCAAAGGCTGCTTGCGTATACTGCCCAACCACCTTTGCTTCCGGCTCCTTGGGCCATCCACCAACTGGATTCTGTAACCTATTAGTCATTTTCAATTTTACCAATAATGCCGGTTCAGAGTCAGCGAGCACCCCAAGCGTTAAGACGTACCTTGAAGTTTCTCTCCTCAATATCCACAAATCCAGCTTCTTCCATAGCCTTCCTCTGAAGTCTATCTTCAAATACTGTAAAAGGACGACCGATCTTACGTCCACCTTCGACAAAGAACTTCTGCCACTGACTCATTGCACTCCCAGGCAAGACACTGTTATCGTCGCTCTCGACAGTGGAAGATGGTTCGTAGCTCTCAACCCAACCACCAGGCTTGAGACTTTTGTAAGCTTCTTTAAAGAGAGCCGTCCAGTCCGCGATGCTGCCGACAAGCCAGCGCATGTGAACGTAGTCAAGCGAACTGGGTGCCATGGTCCACTCTTGAGTGCAGTCATCGATTTGACTATACATGTCATCAGCAGCTCAACAAGGTAACATGATCAGTATCGACTTACAACTCAAGGTTTGGGGGAACCCAGCCTGGTTGAATTGGGGCGAGATCAGTCCCGATGATTGAAGCGTTGGGGAATTTATCTGCGAATTCGCTAATCGTTGTAAGCTCCATGTATTCGGCGATTAGGGTCTAGGGGCTTTACATGGCCCAGATTCCTGTTCCAGTTCCAATGTCTGCCGCTGCCTTTTTGTCTCGTCAGTCAGAACATCACTCTCGGATGATTATTGCTTACCTGGATGTCTTCCGAGATTGGTGCCAGATAGAGCTTGTCTCCCATCAGTAGAGTGAGCACATGGTGGCTGTGTATAATTAGTTCAACTCTTTTCTGTTAGTTGTTGTATAGCTCACTTGATGTCCATGGCTGCCTGGCCAGTCTCATCAATGGGGCCCCTACGTCAAGGTCAGTGGCCAGTCATTGTAGACACACGTCTCGACGAACCAGTAGTCAGGGTTTCCCTTCTCACTTTGGTAAAGTCTGCCATGGAGCGTTCTGTACTTCAGAATACTAGACGACAGAGAGGCAGTTGAGCTACCGTTATCGGATAGAATTGAGTCGCCATCATCTTGATCATCGGCCTCCTGCTCATGTTAGTTTAGCTGTACAAATACAAGGGGTGGCGTTTATTTCACTCACCTCATTCAACTGTGCCCAATGCTCCGGCGGTAAAAGACCGCTTTCATTGTCTACAGGCCCAGGCGTGGCTTTAGATGACGGTTGCCCAGGATGGGCAGACTTCTGAGGAGACGTTAGACTGGACATCATGCTGAGCGGTAATGAACTGGGCAAATAGACATTGGGGACCGAGACGAGGGGAAAGCATGCTAAATATTTAAGAAAATCCGAGTGAGGAGCCATGTTGTGTCGTTTCTCATAAAACGTTCAACCAACATGCCGAGCCAACAATAACTACTAGGTTCCGTGTCAGCCAATGGGATGTGAACCCAATCCTGGCGCTCCGCGAATGCGCATCGGGGTACTTTCCCCGTCGACATGTTTGGGGGAGGTGGCATTTTATCCACATCCTTGTTGGTATGTAGCCGAGCAAAACAGAAGAAAATGATGCAGTGGGTACAGAATCATATCATTCTTTTCATCCTGGCCTCGGGGTATCAGAAGAGTTGACCCCGGCTAGCATAAGAGACGAAATAACTTATCATCTTAGGCTAGCTTAGACCGATACTTCAATTGCTTTGATTCTGTATCCTAATCCTTAGAGGATAATTCTTCTGATATCCACTTGCCTGGTGGAGTGACTGCAGGTGTTGGAAGTCGAGTGATGGGACTTAATCTTATCTTATCTTATCTCACTTCAGGGTAGCGTCTTCGTTCGCAGCAGCTATCGCATTTCATAAATTAAATGTAATTCTTGACTAACTTCACTGTGAATGTCTACTTGCATTGTGTTTCTTGGACATTTCTTCTTCCCCGGCTTCCTTCGCATCTGCATCAGCCCGTACATTTTTGCTGCTGCTTGTTTTCAGATTGATTCTATAATTCAATAAAAGTTGC
Source organism: Fusarium irregulare (assembly GCA_027945245.1). Taxonomy (NCBI): domain Eukaryota; kingdom Fungi; phylum Ascomycota; class Sordariomycetes; order Hypocreales; family Nectriaceae; genus Fusarium; species Fusarium irregulare. The sequence continues at coordinate 105,044 of JAPDHF010000030.1, forward strand.
GAAAAAAGATAAATACATGACAGCTACTTTACAAAAGATCTCATCCGCAAAAATGGACATACGCAACCGATGACTCTGAATTTGAATTCCTTCCCGATCGCGTCAGTTTATTCAATTAATTACCCAGTCGGCTAGCCAGAGAAGTGGCAAATTCCACCATGTCCAACACGAAGCGCGTCAATCTTGGCGGCGTTAGTGCGTACTGCGCGTTACCGTAGGCCTCCAAATACCCGGACAATCCTTTTCCCCCTTAAAAAAACCAATCCTAGTCCCATCCACTAAAACCTGACGTGAATGTCTGCAGCGTATCCGACCGCGACTCAGTATCACCAATACTTCAACATCGATGGGGATGATTGAAGATGTTGGCGCCGATTAGTACACTGTTTGTTTTGCTCGTTTGGCTCGTCGCGCCGACCACGAGCACCTTTCTACAGTGGTCGCTGTGCGATGACAGTCGCGGTAGTGGAACCATACTTTATATGCTACACGCGCGGCTTACAAGAAACGGGGCGACATCGCGGTTAAATCTCAATTTGACCCGACATCAAAGTGGAATAACTTGTCGTGACACACCAGGTGCTACGGCCCTCGACCAAGACGCATGGCCTGAAGCGATGGTGCAGCTCCATTGGAGCGGACTGCGCCGAACCGAGAGCTTCTCCACCAAGACCAGGATGCAGCTCAATTGTCAAGACTTTACTAGCGAGAATCGGCCTTTCCCACTGCCTGTTAATTCAAGCCGCGTGGGTATGACACTTCTAGACGATGATATTGGGGAGCTGCCTGCACTGTCGACCCTCCGCTTCGAGGCCCAGCTCGAGTCCACTGTCTTTGCTGACACACAATGCATCGCTTCCCTCATGACGCCGGCCATACCCCCGGCCATCTCATCTGGGCTACGTTACGGGTCGCTAGCCATCTTTCTCTTTGTATTCTTCGTCTCTGTTCTACGAACCACAGCAACAGTGCCCGGCCGCCAACATCGGAACGAGAACGACAGCACGCATAGCAACGTGCCCTCAAACGCAACCGTCCTTCCTTCTGTCTCCAACTGCCTCCATTTCCTCCAATTCATATTCTTGACTGGTGGACTCAGCTTATCTTACCCAGGCTTCTACCCAGCTGCAGTCGGCCACCTGAATTGGTTTGCTCTCTTTGCCGATCTGGCGCTCCCAATTAGGAGTTTCGTTCCTCCGCCGATCACTGGGGTGGTGAGCATGGCATCTACATACCCTGGCGTGAGCGACGGCCTGTACGAGGTCAATGGCACCTACGGCGGTTACCCCGGGCTTGAGGTCATGACACAGATGGTCGGTGCCCCCATGACATGCGACACGTGGCTGCTTATGTTGTGTTTTATCGCCAGCATCGCCATGATGCTGGGCCTGTTCCTTTGGCTACTCGAGACACTGCGCCCGCGAAACGTTCTAGGGTTGCCGTTGTTGGGTCCTCGTAACAGGACACTTGCGATGCGTGTAGGTAACGGTGTACTGAAGCTTGTGCTGTCGTACATCACCCTTCCGCTAGTAGCACTGTCAATTTATCAGCTCAACTTTTCTGGGACTCTTGGCGCAGGCCATGTCACACTCACAGTTGTCGTCCTTGTCCTTATCCTTTTAGCTTTTGCCTGGGTAGCGGTCCGTCTACCATCAGAAAACCTAGGCGCGCTGGTGTTCGAGGCCAAGCTCCGGTACCAACACGTCGGAGGAGACGGTGGTCAAGACCTCGAGGAGGAGAAGCAAGCACGGCGCGAGCACGGATACGTCATAGTCCTATTTGTGTTGAACATTGTAAGGGGCCTTACTATCGGCGGGTTGCAAAACTGGGGGATGTTGCAGTTTGCGGTCCTCGTGGTATGCGAGCTCGTAATGCTAGTGACTATCCGGATCTTCAGGCCATATTCATTGCTGTCAGTCGGATTTGCAACTACACTACTGAGATTGGCCGTTCTTGCGTGCTTTGTGCCTTTTTTATTCCCTCCGTCCAAGATGCTAAGCGCAAAGAGCGTTTCTGCCTATATCGCGCTATCTCTATACGCTGTGGGGTTGATAGGCGTCTCATTTACACCATCATGCTGGCACCTATACCGTCTTGTTCGACAACGTTGGAACATTGAAAAGGTAAGCTCTTCTCGCAACTATCCCCTTTCGTTACAATTCCGCGAGACCGTTCGTTGTTTGTTGCTAATTGATATCAGGATGCTCCCGTGTATAACCTACGCCAGCTGCAGCGCCGCGAAACGCCTATGCCCTGGCAGACCGATGACTCTCCCTCACGTCCATCTATCGACAGGAACTCTATTTTGACACACGACCGCTCACTCTTTGGTGACGAACGGGGTCTTTGCAATGATATATCTCCTCATGGCCTCAGCCAGTCCACTTCGTCTCTAAATCCACATTTCTACCGCCCCCCAAGATCGCCCATTCCCACTGCCCCCGGTGAGATGTCTCGCTTCTTCGACGACCGCTTTCAGGACTCAGGCTTATTGTCTCCCTCAATTACACCGTCAGTTACAGACTGGCACTCGACCAGTACTGACAGCGAAGGGTTGCTGGGCCAGAGCGCAGGGCAGTCATCAGACGCTGCATCTGTGGCTAGTAAGGCTGGGAGCTCTAGACCACTCGGCCCGAGATGGGACGACTATTCATTCCGGGAAGTAGATTTAATATTTGCCGCTCTACCACCCGATGCTGTTACTCCAACTTCGCCGCCACAGCTACCTTCTACATCCTCCTCAAGGGTTAAAGAGCGGACACCAGACTGGAGCCTTCTAAGCTTGTGGAACTTTGTTAGGCAGAAGTCAACTGTCCAAGAACAAGGGTTCTCAGTTCAGAGGCCAAACAGAGTTCCACATAGGGTCAGCGACTCGGCATTAAGTCAAGCTAATCAGCAGGGTAGTCTAGATGAGAGTAATTGAACAAGGTAGCTAGTGTTTCCTGATTCTAGTGAAGTTGAGTAAATCGGTAGAAACAATAAAATAGATGCAGACATCATATCATGCGATCTGATCCTGGAAGAGATTTGCAGATCTTAACGCTCACTACCATGACCCCGCTTCCCGCGCGTCCCGTTTCCAGCTGACACCTACCAAATCCGTGTGCGTGCATGAACAATATTCTGAAAAGATCTCTGACCGTAAATCCTGAACCTTCACCCATTCTGTCAGCACAAGCGATTCGAGAAGACACACTTACTCAATATGCCACCGATCATCCACTGCGTGCGCCATGGCCAGGGCGTTCATAATCTCAGTTACGCAAACCATGATTTGCCTGATCCCGAACTGACCCCTCTTGGAGAAGAACAAACCCGGGCTCTGACCACCATATTTCCTGAATTGGCCAAGGTTGAACTCATCGTATCGTCGCCACTACAACGCACCATCCAAACTGCTTTGTTGGCATTCCCAGCAAAGCTTGAAGCCGGCATGCAGGTTCTTGCCCTGCTAGAGGTGCAGGAAGCGAGTGAACTGATCTGCGATACTGGCAGTCCTCTTCCTGGCATTAAAGCCATCTTTGATGGGCTGCCTGTAGATTTCAGCCTTGTCGAGCCCGACTGGTGCATCAAGGTATGTGACATCAATTCTTTACATTCTACGCAATAAGCCTAATCAGGTTTTGTGATACAGCAAGGGAGATGGGCGCCGATTGCGGCTTGCCTCTTAGAGAGGGCTGAGCTGGCCCGACGTTGGTTGAGCGAAAGGCCTGAAGCTGAAGTCGTAGTGATTTCGCATGGTTGTTTCCTGCACTTTCTGACGGATGATTGGGTTAATGCTGTTAACCCCCAAGGTAGGTTATTGTTCACACTGCAATAAGTGCTGATATTAATGACTGGTGTAGCAACTGATTGGACCAACGCAGAGGTTCGCTCTTTTACCTTAGCTTCCGATATTACTGGAGGTTGTTCTCTTAATGAGACTGAAAGATCTAGAAAGAGAAGAGGATGTGGACAAGTCGCTTTGACAAAGGCGCAACAGCTAGAGCTACGGGATACAGTACTCAAGACATGGATTGAATGGGGAGTGATAAAAGAGTGAATTAAATGTTCTAGGATAAGAGAGAGCGTCTAAATGAATATACTAAGTACTACATAATTTGAATTAAAGACCGTGAGTCTTTGCACCAGGGAACTTCTTCTGCAATCCCTTGGTAAAGCTTGTTCCACCCACAGTGAGTTCCTTGAAGGTAGGGCATGACACCAGATCCAAGAGAGCAGTATCGAGAGTATCTGTGACAAGCTTCAGGGGGGTTGCGATAATAGCAAATAGACTAGAAAGAGCGTTGGGACTAGCGGTCTTGACAGCTTCAAAAGCGAAACACAAGAGATTGTTGCCCTTGAGCATTTCAGGAACATTCATGACTCCGCCGGTGATGTTGCTGATATCGACGCTGGCGTAGGTGTTGACTTTTCCTGCGTTACCACCGATGCTAGTGTGGTCAGTACATGTCTTTTGCGGAACGAGTAGCAAACTTACCTTGAGAGCTCTGGGTAGGCGGTAATCAGTTTGACAACGTCCGCGATCGCGGAAGCGAAGCCGTAGTCAACAGATCGACGGTACCAGTTGTTGGGAATCCTCTCCCATCCTCGCTTGTAAGTGAGCTTTCCACCTTCCTCCTTGACAGCGAAGAAGGTTTTCAATGTCTCGCGGTCTATACATAGTTAATATCGTCTTCTTCTGTGTAAGAGTGGTAAACATACCCATAATATCTTCGTCGCTTCCCTTGGTATGGTTAGACATCATACGGGATGTAAAGAAGTACGCAGCGTTGCGAATGACCATGCCGGTCAAAGGTCCATAGTAGAATTGAGGGTTGGTAGCGATGCTCTCATGGAAGCGGTTACTGGCCCGTTCCATGAAAGTGTCGAAGTCATAGGTGCCATCTTCAGATGCCATATCATAGAAAGACTGGAACAAATCCAGGTCCATGGTAGAAGGATCTCCAGTGACGTAAAGGTCATTCCTGGTATTGGATCCGTCGCCCTCAATGACGTTGTGAGAGGCATCCAGACCTCTCGGCTTGCCCAATAGTCCAGCCAGGTTACCCAGGATATTATCCGAGCCTTTGGGAGCGCCTCCAATCGAGAAGCCAGGCTTGAGAGACAAAGGGTTGCCAACATAGACTGTGCCCAGGGTTCCGAGGACGGTCGCGACGTCGATACCCATTCCAAAGACTTCGTTGGTAGCGCCAATGATCTCTACCAAGCTCGTGACACCACTTCGTTGAATATAACCGTGGTTCGCCAACGCGTTGAGTCCTGGGCAGGACCCACGTTGGTCGCCCTTGTCGAAGTTCGGGGGTTGGAACTCGTGTTTGCCGGTCACGTCGATGGGTTGGTTGACTGTATCCAGCGACGCCCTCTTCTCGTGGGCTGAGCGGACGGCTTCATCCACTACGCTGGAGAGCCTAGCAGCCGTGACATGGTCGACGGCGCCTTGAAGATAAGAAGGGAATGCATAGGCGTTGTCGGCTATGCAAGCGACAGCCGGTAGAACTTGATACCACTTCATGTTTGAACTGAGACAAAGGAGTGTGTGTAAAGAGTTTGAGGTCACAATGGTGGATGAGCAATAGTTCAAGTCTGACAGGATGAAAGGTGGAAACAGAACGTCTTTATTTAACTGTTTTTGGTCTTATTCATCACGTCACCTGAATGGCGAAAATGATGATCTTCGTGTCTCAATCTAACTAACTAAGGTCGTAGTTAATGCTGTACCTGCACCGTCTCTCTAGGCCGGCATAGTATCCGTGCAGCAGGCTGATGAAGCTGGCTTGGCAAATGTTAGCTTGAAACGATATGTGGTTCTTCAGCACTGTTAGGCCCAGCAACTATTCTCCTAGTCTCTGCCTAGATCGACATTAGTGACATTACTAGCATGAGTACACGACGAGGTTACCGAATAGAATAAGCCTTCCATGACTAGTGAGCGCTGGGACCCCTGAGTCGAGTCATTCTTTTTCTTTACGGTTAGATCGGCCTATCCAACCTCTACTACTAAAAGAGCTTTACATGCTATCACTATATTCTAAGAAGAAGGTCTAACTCGATGACATTCAGCATTGGGATTTTGTAAGTTATTATCTACCACTAACACAATTCAAATTTGCCGACACGCCTGAGTGTCACCGTCGTCAGTGCTGCCCGTATTCGGTCTTATGCTGATGTGGATAACGTACCTCACAAGCACTCTCACATAGCACCAATAATTCTTGCCCTTGACGTATTCAAGCAAAGGGTTATGTAGAAGTCGGCTACTAGAGCACAATAGAAGTCCCCACAGGTATTGTATGTTGCTGTATACCAGCCATCCGCTCGCTCCCCGTACGGTCTTTCCGGGTGGGTGACGCGACAAACAGGGGTAAAGAGGCGTACGCCACCATCGTGCACAACACTGGGCCTTCACCGAGATCTCACATTCAGGACTTCAAGGATCTGCTAAACCTTAGCAAAGGGGTCAGAGCGCATTTTCTGCGTAATTGAGGCGCGATGACTCGCCAGCATTGGGGCTAACTAATGTGGAGCGGAAGGATTTTGAGAATCGACAACGGGAAGGAAGAAAGCCCACAAGTCCATTAAAGCCAGTGCAAATTAGTAAATTAACAATCTTCTTTCTCATAATTGTTTCAGGCTCAACTATAGCTAGATAGATGTTATTGTGAGTCCCTTTTGCTTGATGTGCCTGCCGCTTTTATCACCAGATGCGCCACTAGCAGATCCCCGAGTAGTGTCCCTCCCCTTGTCCCCACCTGCAAAGCTAGTGTCTTCTTACGGCTCTCATTATCTGTACTGGATCAGACGTATGACCATGAAGAGCGACAATGGGAGGCAAGAAGTCCACTGTTCCCTCAGAGCCAACATTCATGACTCGATTGATCGCCTCTCACGATCAGCTTTCCAAGTTCAATCGCGGATATACGGAGTAGCTGTTAGTAGAGCCAATGATGGTGAAAGCACTGCCGGATGGGTGGTCTGGTGGTGCCTGGCCTTGTTGCCACTGGCAAGAGTAGTCTATTCTCTAAGTTCGTCAATCTTTTTCTGCCCTAATTGTTTGGTATGCATTTGCCTTCAGCGCGTTAACTATCAAGACTAAGACGAGAGCGGTCATCTCATCGCCAAATGTGTCACTAGGAGACGACCCCGAGTCATAGTGACTGCGTCTTGTGAGCGCGCCCATCAGCCCTGGCTTGATTGATGGAGAAGAAGCAGGGGATAATTTAACTAGCCTGGAACCAATGCCTCTCGCCGCAGGCTAGTGTGTTGAAAACCCCTCTCTGTTGTTGCACGATTGAGATTAGTGTTAACGAAAAGTAGCCAGCCTTGTAGCCTTACCACTTCGGCTTCGCACTGACTTCCCCGACCCGCCGCATTGAAGATCATGACAGAAAGTGGTTAGCATAGCCCACAAGGCGTTCGGGCTAAAAGGTTCGGGAAGATCTACCTCCTGAGACGAGACGGAAAGAGGACTAGTTTACATTTCATGTCCAGAACTGTAGGTTACATAACTGCTAGATGTAAAATTCAGGTTAACACAAAGGGGTAACACTTCCCCTTCTTACCCTGTACTTGGTGAGACCTACTATTCTTATACAAAGACAACAGATAATAAGAGTGTAAGTAAAGTACAGCATATAACAGTTGCAACGGAGGTTACGATAATTGATATACAGCTTTACCTTTCTTGAAATTAAAAAAAGAAAATAATAAATACATTGGATTGATTGATTTTTTTAATGTACAGCGCCTGTCCCAAGGGGCTTGTAGTAACATGTTAACTATTAATTAATTTAGTAATCCTTAACACTACAAATGTTGAAGTCTAAACAAGGATATACAGTAGCTGCTTAACGTCTTTACATTAGTACCTGAACCGGCGTATGTCGATCTACTTACTTTGTTTAATAGAAGTGTTTAAAGTTGTGTTGACACATAGTGGAGGAATGTCTTTAAGGCCCTTCCTTGGCAACGTTTGCGGATCTCTTGTTATGCACTAGGATATGTGTCAAAGAGTTTCAATTACATATGTACAAATCGACTTTGTCACAGACGTGACGTAAACCTCTCCCCTTCATCGCTATACCCAAAACGCCCCAGTAACATAGACTAATATTACAAGACCGGATCGTCAATGTGACAAGAACAACGACAATCCGTAACGGTACAAGAAGATCCCCTCTTCTTTTTCACTAAATAGATTCTAAGTAACCTGTTATCATCCAATCTTGGAGTAAAAGGGCAATATTTACTTACCGACTTTGGCACCCTCCTCGACTTCAACATCACCGGTCAGAGCCTCTCTCTTCTTGGCAGTCTTGACGCTGGACACGGGGATCTCAATGTCCTTGGTCTTGGAAACACCCTCAGCGATACCGCCGCCCTTCTCGAACTCGGCCATAGAGACGGCTGGTGCGACGGTGGCTTCATGGTGTTCGTCGTTCAAGTATTCCTTCTCGTGGATCTTGTTCTTGGTGTGGACGACCTTTTGTTGGACTGTCTCGCGCTCGATGACGGGTTGAATTGTCTCATGGATGTGGCTATCAATTGTTAGCTATGTTCGTCCCCGTAGTTCATCTTGTACTTACTGGTGAACATGCTCATTCTCCTTGGCAGGCACATATTCCCTTGAGTGAGTAGTACCCTCAACATGCTTCTCGTTATGAATTCGGGCAGCTTCCTCCTTGGCCTTCATCTTAGCCTCGTTGTCACGATGGTCAATCTCCTCCTCGACCTCGTTCTCCTGGTAGACATGCTTGGTAGGAAGGACATTCTTGTCCTTGACTGGCTGAATGGTCGTGTGGTAATGATCTTGGTGGACCTCGTGGTCAACCTCTGTGTCGACCTTTTCGTGCTCGTGGGACTTGACATCTTCGTGGACGACAGGTGCTGTCTTTTCCTTGTGCACTGTGGCATCATCGGTGGTCTCGACGGTTCTGTCAACAGTCCTGTCGAGAGTCTTGGTCTTGTCGCCGGTGGCAGCCACTTGGGTCTCGCTTTGCTCTTCCAGAGGAACACCTGTGACGATGTTCTTGACAGAAGAGGCAAGCTTGCCGAGAGCGTTGGGAGGAAGTTCAGAAGCCATTGTGTGATAGTATGAATGTGACGATGATTCTTAGATAGAAGCAGATAATTGCAGGAACAGCTATAGTTAGAAGAGCTTCTGACAGCTATCTTAATAGACAAAGAAGCTGTGGCAGATTGATGAGCTCATGCCACAGGCCTTGGCAGCAATTGTGGCTTATGCTGTCATCACTCGTCACTATTATCGCCGAATAAGATCTATGACGACAGAATTCAGAAGCAAATAAGTTTAATTTTCCAATCAATTGTAATCAATCCTTGTATTGTGTCACCTAATATTTTCCAGGTTCTGTCATTCCCTGCATTTGAATGGCGATCGCGATTGAGTTCTACGCCACAGTGATGTAGCGTCTGCGTAAGGCTAGTGCAGAACTGTTGGAAGCCAATTAGACGGGCTCTGTGGCGTAAGCTCTCTTCCAGAGTTTCTTCATTGATCCTAGCTTGGAAGTTTCAGGTTTTGCACATGAATTTGAGTCACTGGGGTTATGACCTCAACCTCGGCTGCTGTTATTCTTCCTCCAATCGAGTGCTGTCGTTTGTTCTGTGGGGCTGGTAATGACATTATTGCGACCAGCATGTGGGAACGATCTGTCCATCAATCGATCATCCAGGGCATTTTGTCATCTAATTGGATGAGGATGATTGATGGAAGAAGCTTGTTTCCATGACGTGAGGCTTGAATCGATCAAGAGCTTTCTGTGCCACACGCTATGTCCCTCCAAGTGGTCACTGCACCTATCTTTCTGTGACTGTCCATTCAATTTAGCGTGGATATCTCCGACACAGCTTTTTGCAAGGTCAGCCTGATAAGTAGAAACCCCATAAAGCTCTAATCAGCACGTGATTTAGCTCAGACTCCTCCGCACACACCACTAAGGTGTTAAGATGTACTTAACTTTCGCCGCAGTTCTATGCGAGATACAAAGTACCTAGCATCTCATCAGTCGGGCATCCCTGTCGCTACCTCTGGGCTTGCAAAGAGATGACGGATCAAGCCTTCCTACGCATCAGAGGTCAATTGTTCCCATTCCAATTCACTTCCATTTTTAGGTTCTCGCGTCCATTTAAAAATATCTCCACGGCTACCAAGTCCAGAACACAATAATTGAGCGACATGTCACAGTTAATAGGCGGCATATTGGCTGTTTCATGTTATTTCGCGGGGGTTTAGTGCGACACAAACAGCTTCCCAGTGAGAAGCCGAGGACTTACCATTGGCTATGCCCAAATAGACATGGTTCCAAAACATGTATCCCTCGCTATCCGTCTCAAGTTTTACCGCACCCATGATTGAACATTGCCGGTTCAATACGTCTTAAGAAACATTTTTGGCTTTATCCGTTCTTTTCTTAGAGCTTGGGGTGTTTTATATATTTTTAGAGCACCAAATTGTTTCGCGCTTGGCAAAGAAGGAAGACTTGATTGCCTCAACATTGCATAGACTCTCATGTTGCTAAATAAACCTCCTGGTAGATGGTGCCTATTAATAGGTGGTTTTGTTTCCGGGGTATCAATTGACTCGATGTATCGTGACTATTAAAGCGACGCACGCGCCGACGATTGGAACATCTGCTCTCATCATCATCTGCGACTTTGATCATCAACCTCACTCTCACATCAATCACCTCACAAATTCTCTCTTGGCCAATCATCATGAGACTCACCATCCTTCTCGCCGGCTTCGTTGCCATGCTTCCCTTCTCACTAGCAGAAGAGCTCAGCGCCGACGATGTACCATCAGCATGCAAAACGATCTGCCAGCCCATCGTCGACCTCAGCAACACATGCGACATCGATCCCAAGGAGAACAAGATACGCGACAGGAGAGGCGACTTCCTACTTGTGGCAAGAAGTAAAGAGGAAGAGGCTATTGAGGCGAACTGCATTTGCACAAACAAGAGCTTCGACGTAGAGTCTGTGATGGCACTTTGCGCGAGCTGCATGCAGCAGAACAGCGATGATGCAGAGGGTATGAGCTTAGACACCATTTGACTGAATGACAAGGCTAACGATTGAACTGCAGATGTGGAAAAGATGATGAAGCAGTGTTCCTTCTCGTCAACTTCATATGTGCGCGCAGCTACGAGCGTTGTGTCGGGCATCCAGGTCGAAGCAACAAAGCCAGCTTCAACAAATATCCGCCCGACCGCCACCACACAGACGAGGACCACGGACGCTACAGCATCGGCTACCGAGACTGCAGCGAGTAATGCAGGAAAGCTCATGGTTTCAATCGTAGCTGTTACTTGGGCGAATTTAATGTTTGCATTCTTCTTGTGATAAGAGCTTGGGAAGTCGCTCAGAGTATGAAGTCTTACAATGCAATACTTGTCTTAAACTGCCTTTTTGAACGTTTTAAAATCACTATTTAGCTTTAGTTAGACTACACTTAGTAAAGTCTGAATTTGGTATAGCACGTTATTGTTGGAGTCTTAAATTGTAAGGGCATTGCTATTTAATCCCGAGGTCTGTACGCCTCGGGACTTGCGCCTCGGAAAAACTAAAATATAGCTATCTAATCATTCCTGCCATGGGAACGTTCTTAGAATAATTAACTCTCACTCGTCGCATGTTATTCAGTATCAGACTCATCTAGCCAGCTACTTTTCAGCTTCCTTTCCTTAATCACCTGGCAATCACATTGTCGCAGAGCTACTTCTTTAGTAGGATCAGCACCATGTTGAAGCAGCAACTCTCGTACGTCTCCGCGAGCCCACGTCAACGCAGTTGCAACACTATAATAGCCCTTCCACTGTTGAGGATCTGGCTCGGGATCCGTATCGGACGATTCGGGCGATTTAGACCTTTCAAATGTAAACCGCCACCTATGACGGCTTTCTCGCCGCGTAAGCAATCTCCCATGGGCATGATGTTCAATGGGGAGGTTTATGTTGGCCCTATGGCTAATGAGTGCTTCAACAGCGTCGTAATGGCCACGCTTTGAAGCCACTACTAGGGCGGTGAGAGGCGCATAGCATTTATTGAATGTGGAGCTGGACCATTCAACAAACTGAACGCAAGCGCACTTATCAGGTTCGATGCGATCGAGCTGCGCGTCGACATTCGCGCCCGAAGCGGCCAAGGCGTCGATGATGTCCTTTCGGCCATCCCATGCTGCCACGATAAGCGGCGTGTAGCCTCCGATTGCCGCCACATTCGGGTTCGCACCATGCTCTAAGAGGAGTGTGATGAGACTCAAGTGACCTCGACTAACCGCAACGAACAGGGGCGTGACACCTCCCCGGCTTCTGCCGTTCACTGATGCGCCGCTTCGCAGCATGTACTTTACCAGTGCTTCTTGACGCTTTGATTTCGTTAATTTCTCTTGGATAATGGCCTCTAGAAGCGGATCGCAAGGGTTCTTGGCCACGAACTGCGCTCCGAAGAGTGTATCGAAGGGAGTTTCGGATGCCTTTGTTTTGTCATTCGCGGCTACGATCTTCTTGATTTCATACTCCGACTATCTGGTTAGCCCATGGACTCGTTTCGCAACAAATAACTTGTAGTTGGAATGTTTTCCTTACATCCGAGCTTGGTGCATTGTCGTCCATCTCTTGTAACTCAGCTTGACGTCGTTTCTCGATCCTGGCTAAAATTCCCGACTCCCAGACCCTCTCGACGGGGTGGTCTGAGTGAGTCGCCACGGTGAAAGCACAACTACTGAGCCCACCTGCGCCGAGAGATATATACTGGTAACTATCGTAGCCACGATAGCTGCCACCGCCTTGAATCGCTATGTGAAGCGGCATCATACCCAGACTAGCGAAACGATACTTGCTCCGTCTCATTGTCTTTTGTTCGGGAACCTGGAAGTTGACATCGGCTCCGTAGGCTAAAATTATTGCAGCGGTCACGTACGCCTTCCCATGCATTGCATTCATAACGGGATTGGAGCCAATGTCTTTCAGATCCATCCATTCGGTTCTGTAAGCCTCCTCTAGATGTCTTGCATCTCCTTCGGGATGTACACCGGAGTCCAGCAACGCCCAGCAAAGCTCCGCATTGCCAAGGCGCGCAGCGTACACAAGAGGGATCTCGACGCTTGCCAGCTGCTCAATTAATACAGTACGCCTCGACAATGGCCCACTGCTGGCCAGGTGATGGAAGGCTTTGTTCAAAGAATTGGACCCCGCATAAAGGTTGGTCAGCTTATTACACAGCAAAGCATCAGCCCAGTAACCCAGCGTTGTCCGATTTTGTAAATCAACTGCCAAGCTGTCGGCGCCTGCGTCAAGGAGACATTTCAAAATTGCAATAGGTCGACCATTGAAACCCCTGCCGAAGAAGTGCATGAGTGCAGTGCGACCTTTCTCGTCCCTCTTTTCCAGATCTACTCGCTCTGCTAACAAGACTTTTGTAGCTGTTGCCGAATAACGTGCAGCCAGCATCAGCGGCGTTTTCCTGTCACTCAAGGATGTGTCGACCGTCAAAAATTGAGCCAGAGCTTTGACAGATGCCGCAATACGGCGTTTCTCATAGCGTGGATTGCCTTTTCGCGCACTTACGCGATACGTCAACGTTACGTAGTTATATGAGTCTTCCCTAGCGTAAGTGTCTTCGGGTTCCAGAAGCCAATGTAGGGCATTATAGCCGTTTGATGAGCGAATACTAGGATTAGCACCAAGGTCAATGAGCACCTGTATCAAGTCATGTTGCCACAACGCAGCTGCACATTGCAAAGCTGTCCTGCCATCCGTCCACAGTTTGCGATCAACAGAAACGCCAAAACTGACGAGTCGGTAACATAGGTATGGATTGAAGAACCCTCCTGCTTCCCACAGCTTCTGGGCATTATGTGACGGGTGGGAAGAGGCTTCTATCCAGTCAGCCAGTACTTCGAAAAGGTTGCCAGTCTTAGACGAATGTTTCTTGTGGGCCTTGAACATGACAACAGAAGCTGGAGACCACCGGCTTGTTAAATGATCCAGGCGTTCCTTTCGCTCTTTCTCACCCAAAGGCCCTCGCGCTGAAAATGTCCAGGTTCCGGAAATTTTGCCACATACAAAGTGATCGGAAACCTCGTTCAGCCATCCGAGGTCATGCACAGAAGCTAGAACTTTGCGAAGAGCCTTCCGGGCGTTATTTATGACACAAGTCCAGAAAAGTTCTGACTTGGGTACTCTCTCAGCAAGTGCAATGCCTCGTTCTTCATGCCCTTCTTCTAACGCCAACACTGCTTGACTGGCTGCTGTAAATTCGTATTCTCCGGAGGCAACGTGGAATTTGTCGATAAGATCATATCCTACAGTCACTTTCCATTGTGGTTGGTCGGTTTGAGATCTGTTATGTCGTATAACGAGGCACTGTTGTGTCTCCTCGAGAGACTCTGGTTCCACAGATTTTGGTGACGAACGACGACTTCCTAGCAGTAAATCAAGATTGTCATCCATGCTAAAAAGATTCTCAAGGCAGTCCTCTCTCAATAGCTGACCGTACGCAACCTTCAGCCTATAGGCCTTCGCCGGAGCCTCCCACAGAGATGAGATTACTGACGTTTGCCGACCTGTCGAAGTGCAGATATAAGTCGAGAGTGGAAGGAACCAGACCCAAAAGTCCGGCTCACTAACGTCAAGGATTCTATTATACCGTTGTTTCGTAAGCTGAAAAGTTGCAGAGTTGCCGCCTAGCACCAAATGTTCATGCCAATTGTAGGCTGCATAAAGAAAAAGTGGACGGTCGGAGGCGAACGTTCTGATGTCGGCAAAGAAATCGTTCTGCTCAAGGAAATTGTCAAATCTATCAAGATGGTCAGTCATCCGCTTCCAAACGCTCAGCGCATCCAAGGTCAGAAACCTACATCCCCTCAACCCAAGTTCGTGGCACGTTGAAAGTCAAGATATCAAGACATATAGTAAGACAGACAACATTAGCATCTGCTCTTGAGATGCAACCCTTCCAATAGTGCCTATTTCTTCTTCTGGTATCTTCTCCCTCCTCCCAAGTCTGCGGGGGTCTTGCTCCTAACTGTCTATCAGGCAGGTCTAACGTCGCCATGAGATGCTCCCTTGCAGTCTGGTGGAATAGATGTACTGAATTTCGGATGAACGTGATGAATAATCCGCATCGTGATCGCACCAATCTTTTAAAGTATTCGTCGTCGGTCGGCATTTCTAGTTCATCATAGGGCTCTGCAGGACCAACTCTGCTGTTAGCTGGCTGCGTTAAAGCGTATATGACTTTAAACTCCGGGATCTTGAGAGCCTTTCGAGCTGCTAGAAGAACACAAAGCAACCTCCATGTGTGCGGTTGATCGTCGCTTCTCGCTAGCATCTCATCGAATTGATCGCCTAGCTTCTGTGGAATGGTTGTAAGGATCATCTCGATGGTTCGCTTGCCAGCGCCTTCTTACATCCTATGGTCTGAATCCATTAATTCGAACGCCATGCGAATGGCCAAGAAAGATCTGGTCTTCAGGTTTTGATCCCACAGCCTCGATATTAACAAGTCTTGGATATCTCGACTTAGCTGCCGCTTCTGGGCCAGTTCCTCGGCCTTGAAACGAATGACATTCCGAATATCAGATGAAACTTGAGCATTCTCACCAGCGAGTACCCTGATACTTCCAGCTCCTTCAAAGAGGTCGCTGTAGGGATGGTCCCGGTCTTCATACGGGCGAGATGTCACCACGAACTTGAGCCGGGAGATTGAGGGTATCTGGCTCTCACTATTGAAGATTTCCGCCAAGTCAGCAACAAGCTGCTTCCGATCAAGTGCCGCGCACTCGTCCACAGCATCCAGAATGCACACGACTCCATGATCAACTTCAGCTGCGATGTCCAGAATGATCTTCCACAATACCTTGGTGTTATGCCGAAGTGCATTGCCCTATTTTTGGTGCTGTTTCTTCACAAACTTGGTTAGACCTCGACCTCGTACCAGTAGCTGGTAGGTCAAAGTACTGAGGGCTCCATCGTAACTGCGCAAGCTGTCATCATCATCCTTGAAGAAGAAGTATGCAACCAATGGAGGCTCGGGAGATGCCTGGAGCTTATCTACCAAGGTCCGCATGGTGGTAGACTTGCCATCACCTGCTTCTGCCGTCACGAACAACAATTGTGAGCCCTTTACTTTCTCAAAGGCTTCGTATTCGGGATGATGGAAGAACCACTCTCCAGTGCCCGGGGCGCACACTGTATTCCTGTCTTTCTGAAGATCATAGTTGACATCGGTCTTGAGGGCATCCAGGTATTTTATTATCTCGTCTTCGCCTGAAGCATGGTGCTGACCACCAACCTGGCCTAAAAAGTACTCAGCCCACCTTGCCATCACTCAGCAGCGTCGTGAACCTTACCGTAGTTGTGATTGACTGTTGTATGGTCTCCTTGATAAAGATGGCTGGTTCCACCACTCACATGAGTCTGCCATCCCCGCCCAGAGTCACTGATCTTTTGCCTCTTTGGTGCTACAATGGGTCAACTTAAGTCTAAAATGTGGCATCTACCTCGAAATACACGTACCAGGTATGGCGTCGTCCGCAAGTCGACTCTCGTATTCCACTTTGCTTTTTGGGATCATGGACAGAACCTCTTTAGCATACGATGCAGCAGCCATAGAGGCATACCCTTGCCATTTCTTATTCTTATGAGAGTCAGAATAGTCACAAATTCCTCGAATGACTAGACAGGGGAAGTGGTTCATTAGTCCAGCAGCCTCCATCTCAAAGCAGAGGATGTTGTGTTCTTTGGCAAGCCTATCGCGGACAGTCGCATCTTTCATAAGGGAGTTGGCACTACCGATCTGGCCATAATGAATCTCTGGCTCGCCTGGTTCCTTTCGAGCTGGCTTTGGCTCTATAATGTTCTCGGTCCCGATTCCGCATACCTCCTCGCAAGTTCTTGAAGCATCAGGATGAACAAAGGTGGATCGATAGCACTTGTCATCGTCCGGTGACGGCCTTGAATGGCTGTCGTTCAATCGAGGTCGTTTCTTCAGTGCCTGCTCGATCAACCTATGCAGACCATGTCCTTCCAACATGTGTGTGGCTTTCAGTGTAGCCACGGCCGTCCGAAGAATAACTGGAGGCTGATTGAGAAGCCCAGTATGAGCGAAAGGTGCATCCTTGTCTTGAAGCACCTTTCCAAAATCGTACTGGAACACGCCGCTAGCTGCGCCGTTACGGCTGCTTACTATGACATCTCCCAGGCGAATGTCGTTGTTCTCTGTTGGCGCGCCGCCGCCGATGCCGACCATCAGGCCGATTCGTACATTAGGGAAGCTGTGGAGCATGCTGTTTGCTACTGAAGCTGCAGAAGTGGTTCCGTATTCGCCGTCTGGCAGCCCTGCAATAACGAAATTGTGATGACAGATTCTTCCGAGAAAGTAGGAGTTGTTGTCATTTTCGCCAACCTCTGGAATCTCGCCGTATTTCTCATCGAGTAATGCAAGGGCAGCTGCGGACTCGACTGGCAAGGCGAAGATCCAGCCGACCGTATATTTTGCGGCATCAAACATGATGCGACAGAGGGTTCGTCACTGTATGCCGAACAGCTTAGATGCGGATAAGATCTAGACGGTGGTGCTCGATAAGTTGATGATAGCTATTGCTGAACGCTGACGGTTGAAAGAGGGGGCGACACGCCAGGCCAAGCACTCCGCCACAAATGTGCAGACGATCAGCTGGCAAGTTGTCAACACCAAGGAGGACGTGCACGGTTGTCAGTGTTGAACTCAAGTGAGGCGTCTCCTTCGGGGCTCATTGAGGATTCTTGGACAGATGCCTCACTTCTATGAGTTTCGAGCCCGTCTCTGTTGTCAAACCAATTAATTGTCAAGAAATTCTCAGTCCATCTATACTCACTTGTTCCTGAAAAGCTGTAGGTACACAAGATACTTGACATGTACCTATTATGTCTGCCCAATAGCATTGCTTCCTTTCGTCTCGTGACGTGACCGGCATATACTGATTTAATATGACTGAGGATTTATTACCCAGATCTCCAAACAATTAAGAAACTCTAGTATCCATCAAAAGTTTGCTTACAGATTAAACACATAGATAAATAAGTTGCGAAATGATATTGATTGCAGGACCGATATACCTACTAGTATCGTATGATGTTCACGTGACACGAAGAGGTTCAGTATACCATTAATGAAACTCTCCTTTGCTGGTAAAGACAAGGACTGGTACAAATATGGCTCTCGCAAATTCGAACGTCTTTATTTATCCGAATCTTAGCTATCCTGATTTAGCATATCGGTTCACTCTCTTGCAACTTATGCATATTAGTAGAGGATTACCAGCTAAAGCAATAGTGACTGTTCTTAAGAAGTGACAGGGCAGTTTGCAGGAAGTCTGAAGGCCGATTCAAAAAAGGAAGTGAGGTCTACGGTGGATCAAAAAGAAGACATACATACAACAGCGGGGATTCGCTGGTCGTCACCGACCCAACTACTAATCCGCCCCTTACCAGCTTGACTATGGGAGAGCGGACGGGATCCCGTATTTTCTGGTAGGTATGGTCGTATGTGCTTGAAACTGCTGTTTTTCCAAAGTATAAAGTAAATGCCTCCTATTGTGTTTTTTCTTTCTTGCTTTTTCAGTAGGTACATAACTATGACTTTCGGTATTCTTGCGAATATTACCTTAAACGCCACTGGACTGGCCACATTTCGATAATTGTTATTTACAAGGCTGATAATAATATTCCTGGTGCTAACGGCCGGACCAATTTCGTTACGATATCTATTGAGAGCTCTAAAGATCGGATCTGGCATAGTACGATCCAGCCAAATAAGAATTGTCCTTATTATCCATCAAAGGGTATGATGATGCAGTCATCACTATCCCATCCTTCTTCAAACTGATCTGCCAGCTCTTGTTGCGACTCACACATTCTTCCTCTCTCATCTTCTTTGTCAGCAAGGTCTACCCAGCCCCCCAGATCCGTTTCACTCAAGTATACACCAATGGGAGGTGTTGGGTTTCGGTTGTAGTAGGGTCCTATCACAACTTTTGCTTTCGATTCGCTTTCGTCCGCTTGAGCCGGAAAGAATTGCACTGATCGATGGCGCGATGAGTAAGGGAGCAAAACGGTTTGTCGCAAGACATATATTTTGATCCTCGATCCCACCTTCTTTCCCCGTTGGCCCATGTTCATAGGAATATTTGAACCTTCCAAGACAACGGAAGAGATGTCTGGATTGAAGATAGGAAGGCTGATGCGATATACAAGGAGATGAGATTCGCTTATTGTGAGGTAGATATCAGAACTTGACCAAGTGAACGCAAACGGTATCGTTGACACAAACGCGCGTGCGCACGAGCTGTCTAACCGACAGCTTATAGAATCCAATAGCTTTGGCAGGGTTCGAGCTGGCTTTGAAGACGACAACTGGAGCATTAGAACATTAAGTCTCAAGCATAATTGCGACTTGGAAGTATCTTGCGTTCTCCTCGGTGTTTTGGGCTTTTCGGCCACGGCATCGATAACAGCCATTCGTAAGATTGTTCCACAAGGCGAAAACGAAAGGTTCACACATATAGGACGCCCTAATACCTTTTCAGTTATCCAATGCTGCGTAGAGATTATTACATTCACGAACTGACCTTGCTTATACCCAAGCGTATTGATCTTTTGTTCAAAGTATTTGTTCTGTGCCATGTCTCCAAAGACTAGGCGAGAACCGGTCAAAGCCCAAACTACCAGAGGATATGTTTCATGAATAACCGGAGGGGAGTCGTGAAGAAACACAGAATAGCGTTTCTTGAAGCGAAAGGCAGCGATTTGGTTTCCTTCCATATCTGTTTGAAAGGCAGCCAACTCTTGGCAGACATCGAAGTTCCCCCGAGAGACCACCTTGAGCGGCACGTGTTTTACAATCTTATAAAGCTGATGCTTCGAATCGAGGCACCACACTCCTTTCCTCTCGCAATACTCACAAATGTTGAACTTTCCCTCTCGACATTCCAGACAATGATACCACGTTCTTAGGCGTCTCTTGTTGCAAGAAGAGCAAGATATCTTTTTTCTGTCTTGCTTGATGCTGACTCGGCTTCCAGACTCTTGTTGCAATGGCGCCGGCTTTGCGTCCAGTATATCATCGACTGATACGTCATCCTCGGATCTGAGATAATCAGATGAGCTGGTTACGTTTTCCTCGTCGCCTTCCGAGCTAACGAAGTCCGACGAGTCTGGGCTGTAACTTCGCTGACTGCTGTCTGAATTCACAAATCTTAGCGACATTGAGCTAGATTCTTCACTTTCAGGGCCAGGAGAACCTAACCCCGAATCTTCATCTGACTCTTCGCGGAAATATCCATCTCCATCTGGGCTTGATAAGGTGTCGGTGGGGTCCTCATCGGAGATGACCGACCCTTCACTCCAGGAGTCCTCAGCCAATCCAATATCACCATTATCCGACTCGAAGTCGGTTGATTCTGTATCATGACCGCTTGAATATGAAGTTTCGCTGCTGGAATCTGACACATGACCTAATCTCCGCTTCGTCCGGCGAGACAGTCCCTGCAGGAGCGATTTTCGAACTTTTCGAAACAAATATAGCTCGTCACTTCTTCGTGATGTGGCACGAGCTTCTTCGTTTCTGGACATCCATTGCTTCATCCTCTCAACTCTTGCCCTTTCGTTTCTCAAAGAAGACAAATTCTGTTCCTTTCTAAGCAGCCGGCGGCGGCAAACCACCGTGAAAGGCGCCCGGTAGCATATGAGTTCCCAGGCATCCTTGGCTATGGGGCCTGAGATCTGATGGAAATTTTCATCGATATTGGGTGTTCCAATTTGAACTTTTTTAAATATCTGGCGCCCTAATCTGATCATAGATCCATTTTCAAATATGGAAATTGAGTTGGGGGGGACCAAAGAGTTCGTTTCTGTGATAATTGAGATGGTACGAAAGTTCTCCGAGCATGGAAAGACATAACGGTCTATGTCGGTTTCGGTCGTGGAGAAGGGGATGATTGTGGATGCTTTGAGATACGGGTCCTGCTTGCCGTCTAGAGCCCATTCTTCGAAACATAATTGTTTTCTGTCACTCAAAGAGGGTTAGTACCTACAAGTGGTATTGCTAGGGAATATGCGCTCACTCTCGGGTCCTTATCCAAGCCAGCCACAACAGCGTTCCGTTTGGGGATAGACAATGGGAGTGACCGCTGTCGCCTTCACTCCAGGTTGACTCGGGCATACGAAACTCGAAATCTTGATAGCGCCCTTGTCCACAACACAGAAAGCTATTGTGGCCGAGAGCTCTCCAGAAGCAACGATCAAGTTCTCCTCGAAATGACTCGCGACATTGGAGCAGATGCCACCATTCACCCTGAAAAGCGTTATACTGACGGTACAGCTCGTTATGCTTCCTGGATACCCAATTGGGTAAAGTCTGTCTGGCACTTTCTGCTTTGCCGGTGATGTAGTGGAATCGTAGAAGGAAATGACATTCGATTGAAATGCTTTGTACCTGGAGTATTGTGCAAAAGTTCTTCGATATCAAGAATTTCAAAATCGCAGCAGTCGTGCTTTCCTTCAAATACTCTTCCCTAATATCGTAGTGTAAATACCAATACTTGGCTGCGTATGAGAGAAACCTGTGCGATAACTTGTCGGCATTTCCATTTGCTAATGAGACCTGTCCTGGCTGGGCCTTTCGTAGCATAGACTCGTACTTAGGCTGCATGAGATATCGTAGACAGCAAATCTGAACGATCTCAAGATCGGCGAAAGGCTCAGAACGACCGGTCTCGGCAGGAGGGTCGAGTAGAAAGGCGCGAACGGAAGAATGGGAAAAGCGAAGAAGATCGGTTGCAGGTGTGTGTCGGACAAGAGACAAACCACATCTTAGTATCTGCTCTCCAGTAGCACTGTCTTGCTTGATGTTAAAGCCATCCATGGTTCTGTGTATTGCTACTGCTTCCATCACTTCTTTCAATCTCATTGGACGTCTTGCAAAAGCAAGTAGTGAAAGTACTACCCTGAGTTATTGTTAGCATCGGACATTGGACAAAGGCTTGGTTGATAGAGTACCTCCAGAGTGGTGTAGCTTTGAGTCCAGAGTCATTCCTTACGATTCGATCCATGATTCTGGCATATATATCGCGCATGTTCAAGGGGAGATCTGTAGTGGCTAGTTCCACGAGATCATCTACATCCTCAGCCGTATCGAATTCGCCTGCCATGTGTGCGGCCCAGAGAAAGCTTCCTTCGACTTCGCTGTTTACTGCAGTTAATAAGAACTGTTGTGCAAGCTTGATTTTATCGGTCTCCTTTAAGACCGGCATATTGTGACGGAAGAATCTCGCAATGTCCCGCTTTGTGTCATCTGTTGTCATTTGAATCTCTTGGACTCCAGACACCCATCTGGGATCACAAATGTATTGACGTATAGTAGGAAGAGGCTGGCTACTAAGCCAGACTCTGACTCTACTTGGCTGATCATGTGCCTGTTGTATGAGGAACTCGACAAATTTGTTCACTTCGTTGTGTGGTTGGCGACCAACAGATGATGAGTACTTCGGAGGCTCCGCGTATTCTGCCTCATCCAAACCATCAACAAAGATGAATGTTTGAGGCAGCTCTGAAAGAAAGACTTTGATTAGGTTCTGAAGCTTCTCGCAGGTGTCATGCCGAACTATCAAGAATGGCTGGATAGTGCTTGGAACTGTAGCAGGATTTGTTGAAAGAAAGGAATTCACAAGCTGGTAAGCGACTGCTTCAAACTGTCGCCGTAGGGTTATATATTCGTCCTTGGAGAAGAATTGCCAAACAATTGTCCTTGAACAATGGACAGGGGATTCTTCGAGGGTTTGTTGACTGTTGACGGGGAGTCCGTTGAATTTTAACAAATGGCGAATAGCAGCTGCACATAGTACTGTCTTCCCAGCTCCATGTTTACCACTTAGCCAAAGTATAGGATGAGCATTAGTGTCCACCCATGTTCTGAACTCCTTTCTGACGAATAACCACTCGCAAGTTCCATCAAGGTTGTTCGCTGTCTCGTAAGTGTCATTACTAGCCTTAGCCTGGTCGGGATGTTCCAGCCCGTTTCGTAGTTCGATTAGCTTCTGCACTACAACCATTTAGTTCTAACTTAGTGATCATCATTTACCGGCCGTGAACCTACTATTTCTGTGGTCTTCCGCCTTCTGGCCTTCAGCAAGCACATGTCTAGTTTGTTCTGTACGATATTAGCTATAGCGGAAGATATGGAAGGGCATTGCAAACGGACCTTGCTGGCCCTCTTTAACCTCAACGAGATCTTTGCTGACTATAATACAAGTTGTACATTAGTCACTGACGCGCATATATTTCCGGTGACGTACTCTGATCTATGGCGGATGCCCAAGATGGTAGTGCGACCACTGACTGAACTTCCATCACCAGGAGCAACTCTCTAGCGTACGCCGCAGCTGAAAGTGCAGCATATTTCCTCCACTCGTCATTCTTATGACTATCGGCGTAGTCGCTGACACCTCTAATGACAATACACGGCAGACTGTTCATTAGACCAGCCGCTTCCATTTCGAAACAAAGGACGCGAAGACTCTTGTCTTTTGCGTGTTTATCTCTCACTTTTGCATCTCTAAGCAAACAATTCCCCGAAGCGATGGTCCCGTAATGAACGCGAATCTTGCGGTGTTCAATGTCACGATCAAGTCGAAGTTTCAGTTGCGCTCCGTCGCAGCGATGGCAGCTGTTCTCAGTCGTCGGATTTGTCCAGTCTGCATCGTCTTCGCTTTCATCTGACTCCGCAACAACATGTTCGTAATTGCTTATAAAGAGATAATCGTGAGCCGGCCTCTGGAATCCTGGATTGTGGTCCATTCGTGCCATGTGTTGGGCTATCTTGTCTGGTTCGTCGGGGTCATCAAAATGACCCCCAAGAGTGCCCGTCGCGGAAAGAAGCGCATCAGGAACACCATTAAGATGTCCTCTCCGTTCAAAAAGACCATTAGAGAGTCGCGCCCCAAAGTCCAACTGCACTACACCACCATGAGTCAGGCAAGGTGTGCTAACAACAACGTCACCAAGGCGAACGTCATTCTGTCTTGTGGGAGCACCTCCACCAACACCGACTAGTAGCGCAAACTTGAGACTAGGAAAGGAGCGAACCATGCTTGTGGCGACGTTGGCAGCATTTACCAAGCCGATTCGGCCCCTGGGTAAGCAGCCGACGACAACGAAATGTTCTCCTATTTTTCCATAAGTGTAGGTGTTATTATCGTTTGCCGATAGTAGCGTTCCTTCAGGTTTAGGAAGGTTTTTCTGATCCAACATTTGTTTTGCGACTTGGAACTCTTCTGGTAGAGCGCAAATCCACCCAATGGTATAAGATTCAACAAATCCTCCGGGTACAGGGCCTGGAGATTCGTCTGCTTGCTGAGTCTCAGGACGCTTCTTCTTGTCAGATGATTCCGCCTGTTTAGCAACTGGCATGAGCTTGGCTTTTGCCAGAGCGGACTCAGATGCTTGTTCAGAAGTAAACAGACTTCTTTGATCGGACTCCGAAGTTCCAGCATCTTGTTGTTTCAGAGTCGTTGACATGGCGAAATGTAATTTCAATATATTTGGAGTAAAATATAAATGTAAACAGAATTTCAGGGCCTTGATTTGGGTTATCAAGTAATACGCATGAGAATGCTATGTGAAAAATAGGAATGGTTTGCAAAAGGCTTTTCACGATCCCATTCTGTGTATCAGTTTTCTTCTTCCTGGAAATGCTTACCAGGTGGCATCCTTTTGACAGGCTCCCACTTTCACTTCGTTCCAAGCATCTTTCACAGGATGGTGAGCATATTTGCAACTTGGACGATGCTATGATTGGTGCCCGCACCTTTCCGATATGTGCACTTTCAATCGAGAGCCATCCATGCGATGAAGAGCGGTTGTTATCAGTTTCCCACGCATGGCTTGTGTCACCGGTGAAGATATTGCAGTGGTGGCTCGAGCGGGCACCAGTGAAAAGCGACCTCTATATGCAACGCAATGCATTTTCAAGCCTCTTTCCTTAGCCAAGAGCTTGGTATCAATATCAGGCTATGATTGATATCATATGGACGCTCCTATTCGGTGTAATGCTGCTACACAGAACTTGGTACCCATTAAAAATCTCCTGACATTTATGAAATTACAACAGCCCGAAACAGAAGATGTCAGCTGTCCAAATCAACATAAGCATATTGGCCAGAATGAGGATTTATAAGCAACAGTAAGCACCGCAATGAAAATCATATCCATGTTTGATCGTGCGGCTGAAAACCTGCGCCAGATTGACTTGGCAGTTCTGTGTAGCAAATGAAACTTGTGACTTTTTAAGTTGTCTGAGAATATCCCATCCGTGCTGACACTTTCTATTGAGTAACACTGTCCTGGCTTGTCACATAAAACTCACCCTCGGTTTCGCCACATCATCACAATGGAGCCACCTATAGTTACCGCAAGCTCAACTGTGGCTGCTGGCTCAGACTTGCAGGAGGATGGCACCTTGAGAGATGAGACAATGAAATCAGCTCTTGAAGTATCCGACAAGGAAAAGAATAAAGAGTCTCGCTATGAAATTTTACGGCTAGACAAAATGTAAGTAATCTGACCTTTCAAACGAGAGCTTTTATGACATAGTGGAGCGCCATCTAACATAGTGTAGTTGGGACAAGTAAGTGCACATCAAGCTACCAACAGGATTCTAGTGTCTCATACAAAACCTCTTCAGGAAAACGAGGAGGTTCCGCTCTGTACCGACCCGGAAACCGGAAGATCAGAAACGCAAGTTTGCAAAATACGTTTTTACTGTGGCGAGGCTCATTGGCACAAACGGGACCTTCAAAGGTGACTATAACGTTACAATTCGAGGTTCACATATCCAGGAAGCGCTTTCAAAGATACATGATGAAGTTGAAGTGTTTTCTACTAAGAAAGCGATATCGCTCGTAAGTTTTATAAGCCTTTGATACTTCAAGGAGCTGATATCAAGCGACAGAATACTTCGGATCTCGACTTTCTATACCACGCTTTGCCCCGCCTGACGCAGGTATTTGAAGAAGAGAAGTTAAAAAAATCGCCAAATCAAACGAAAATATTCGAGCTCGAAGCAGCTATCAAGTTCACTCAAGAGCATTTCCAGAGTACGATTATAACGCTCCGCGAGCTTCCCGAAGGTCAAATGAATTTTGAAACGATCTGGGTTCTCTTTCCCTATCACTCACTTGTTTTGTTTACCGACGGCCTCGGTCAGCCAACGGTTCATCGCGTGAAAGAAACCGGGTACAAAGAGAACAGGGAGGGGATTCACTTTTTTTCAGTAGAGGCTGATTGCATTGACTCGGATGGTGCAGGTTTCGGGTACGTTAGGAAGCGACCTTTACCACCGATTAATGCCTTTACCAGATCTATTTCGGTCCATGACCTGCCGTTCCTTCCACTCTCGATGTGTCGCGCTGACTCCGAAGCGACCATAAGTCAGATCCTGCAACTGGCCGACAAAACCATAAGATTGAAGGGCCGCCGTTTATACGAGTACCAAGGTCATGCTATTACCCAAATAAGCAAAGCCAGTCGTGAAGAGACCGTAAAGTTTAACGTTAGTTTTTTATCCGCGCTAGTATGCCTTGTTTCGTTTCAGAGAGCCGAGGAATGCTGACGAGGTTTAGTCCCACGGCAGAGTCATGATTGACCCCAAAGGCTTCAATGAGATCATGCCAATTAACATCATTGTGCCGTTTGTTCGGGAACATCTTGCTGAAGCAAGTTTGACGAATGAACAGAAGCTACTCATAAACCCACTTGCTTATGGATTCAGTCTTGGTGACAAAACCTGGGGTAAGTTCGACACTATATCCTCTAATACCCGTTATTGACCTCGGCTTATTCACTTAGGTGCCTTCGCTGTATCACGACTTGAAGAGGTCAGCTGGAATGAATCCCTAGCTGAAAGTGTTGTTCTTAGCGAACAACGCAAAACCTTTATCCGAAGTCTAGTGAAACACTACTCAGCCCCGGAACGCACTGGATGTCTTGATGACTTCGTGCGAGACAAAGGAAAGGGTCTGATTGGGCTTCTTGCTGGCCCACCGGGTGTTGGAAAAACTCTGACAGCTGAGATGGTAGCAGAAATAGCCCACCGGCCACTCTACACGATGACCGCTGTAGAACTAGGTGATTCTCCGGCATCTGTCCAGAAGCACTTGATGACAGTTTTTGAGCTTGCGGAACGCTGGAAAGCGGTGGTTCTGCTCGACGAGGCTGATGTGTTTCTTACCGCACGTGGTGACTCTCTATCCAGCAATGCCATTACATCCATCTTTCTGCGCCATCTGGAGTACTATCAGGGAATCCTGCTACTCACAACAAACCGACTCACCAGCTTAGACGACGCTTTTAAAAGCCGCATCCATTTCGCTTTTGAGTTTGACGAGCTCAGTGAAGAAGCGCGCGAGACCATCTGGAGACGGTTCTTGGCCAGAGCACACGTTGATCTCGGCAAAGATGGCTTTGCGAAATTGTCTAAGATCAGGTTGAACGGTAGGCAGATCAAGAACATAGCAAACATATCGCATGCTGTGGCTCAAGAGTCGAATAAGACAATTACGGTGGAATCTATCATGCTCACCATGGACTTCACGAATGTAACGTGGGAGAAGGCATGCACCTCAGATCAGCAATGTGATGAGTAAGAGAGGGTTCCGACCTTAGAAAGCTAAAGTTTTCCTTAGGAAGGAACGAACTTTAGTGGATAGGATCCTACATTCTCTGGTGGATATGGCCGTACGTGCTTGGAGGAAGAGTTTGGCGAGCTTAAATTCCTTGACTTCTGTATGCCGCAAACCTGTTAGGTTGTCTGGAAGCTTCAGTTGTCTCTGCGACAAAGCGAACACGACGGGATAAGGGCAATTACCGCAATGCTTCACAGCTAATTAGATCTAATATTGACAGTGAGGGCCTAGGATATTAACTTACTATGGCAAAATACTTGGTTCATTCACGTGAACACTGATTATGGTTGGAGAAAGTTACCTTGTCAGCTCTGAACCTGCCTTATTCCACACCAGCAAGCCCAGCTCTTGTAAATTTTAGGATGTGACAAAACAGAAGGATAGGTGGATAGCAGTGCAGTAGAGTGTCAAGGCTGGTATGCCGTTGAAGTGTTGGTAGAAGAATTGAACAATCAGGCTGCTGGTTAACGCTATATCTTCTTTTCCACAGTTTTACAGACCTCCCGTACTCTGACCGTAACGAAGGGTATAAGGACACAAAAGGAATATGAAGCGCTTGAAAGAGCCTGTATTTTCTTCTCTATAAAGTCGTCACATATAGTTAACCGTAGATATAGAGTAAATGTGATGTCGTTATTGAAATCATTATAGATCAATGTTCCAGTCATCGTCTTCGCAGCACAGGGCCTTACTCCCCGTCCAACAACAACTTCCATCACCACACTGACTACGGCCCCTCTCGCTCCACCCAGCTTCACATTCTCCCTCGCAGTAAGGAGCCGTACCTTCCCAACGACAACTCTTCAAGACAGGCTTCTGGTTTTTGTCTTATGCTTGTTAGTTGATTCACAATATTGGTATAAGGCTGTTAGTAACATACTCAGAGTTGCAGCTGCAACTACAGATACGATAGTGAGAAGGACTTTCAGATGCATTGTTGTGTAAAGTATAGAATAGAGGGAAGTAGTCTGATTGTGTGGTCTGTATTAATGCAAAGAACCTTTTGTCCTAAGAGCAAGAGCAGTTATTTATACTTGAAATATATCAAATCCGACCATGACGTAGTCTTTGTTAACTACTCTATCTACTGGTATCCCTTGTTAAGTCTCTTACTTACCTGCGGTCTGTCCAATGCTGTAGTATCGATTTTACGTCATATTGGAAGATGTGGCTGGCTGTAAATATCGAATTTCAACGTATCAAGTAAGGATATACATTGTGAAAACTAAAATGGTATAGCATTATACCTCTTTAAGACACGGCAGACAACAAGCGCTACCTGTTTGTGATATGTTGCATAATTGGCTTTCAGGTAGTTATCTGAGCTCTGCATTAGTACAATCGCCAAAGCTCAACTCTGGAATGATAAGACACACCTAGAAGGCTAGCTAACTATTATCAGAGGTTAAGCTAGTAATATACAGAATGGGTTATTAAAGAACGTCCTAAACAGAGGGAAGGTATCTCTTCTGCAAATTTCAGGAAGATACAGAGGGTACTGTACATACCCGTAGGAGACAAAGATCATGCGCGGCACTTATTAAAGCAAGTTATGGTGAGATTTTAGCGCCTGTGCGTTTGGGCTAGCGCCAATAAGTGTCGTTAACTTCAGCCACGTCTGAGACACGGCACAACCCAGCTGAGAGCTTTGCATCGGCGATGCAATTTCGAACTAAGCAATATATTGCATGCGCCTAATCATAACAATACGTTTTCTCTCATGTCGAGTAGCTAGAGGAGTTGCAGTACTGATTGGTATTAACAATAAACAAGGGGGTATTTGAAGCGTGATTTTGAGTTTTTCCGAGGCGTAAGTCCCCAATCTACATATCAAATCAACACAAGAGTAAAGCGTGATAAACTTCTGCTATGTCGGTCAAAGTTTCCTACATTGAGGCCTGCTACCATTCTTGACAGCCCGACGGCCCGGAAAGCTGTTTCCCGATTGGTAACATAGTGCAGGCCCACATCTCAATAGTTGTTGGTTTAGGGTTGGCAGCTTCACAGTCTTGTTGTTGGCTTGCAGGACTTGCAGACAGTTAGCGTCTGCACGGACGGGGCGCTAGCTATGTTGCATTTCGTGGCAGCGGCCTATTTGATATTTCTCGTTGAGTTATGTAACACTGCTACCTCAAAATGCTCAAGTTCGCATTATTCTATCTACTGACGAAGGAGTCGTTACTCCTCAGCCCAGAATGCGGGTTGTCTTCTTACTCCCCCAGTCTTTATAATGCAGAGTGACTGGTTATAATATATATTCTCTTCCTCGCTCTTGCTAGATTAATATGCTAAACAAGCAGCTGCTGCAGAGACCCTGACACGCAATTATACTCGTTAGAAATAATAAAGCGCTGCATAAATCTAAGAATACATTCAATTTTCTAAAGCTATCGGTGCTTCCTACCTACCCTTAAACTAGAATTACTTGGATACCTCAGCCACTTACTTGGAAGTTCAAGCATAAAGTATAATCTGATGATAGATAAGTGGACGAGATTATGAAAATATAGGTAAAGGTAGTTGAGGTGTGGGACGACAAGAAATACCTTCACTCATAGATAATTATGTGAACTGTGGAATTCAACTACCGTAATGCCAGCGTCTTGGTGGACAGGATCGTTGTCATACAGTAACACTATAGCGACCCGTTGCCACCTAGACTAAGAATTGCCGGAGCATTAGGTCGTCTTAGACGGGCGTTTTCTCTGCGCAGTTGACGAACTGGCAGTAGAGATGGGGCTATTTTCTCCGTGAGGTAGGCCCGGGAGCATCCGTTGCTTGAGTTAGCGATTATCGGATAGCACCCGACACTGCTAAGGATGTATATCAGTTTTGCGGGGATAGCCTGACGTTCCAAATAGCCGTAGGCATTGCAGTAGCGTTGTATCCGTTGCTGGCTTGCGCATGTGCTAGCCTGGTGGCAGCCCCACCGGTAAAAGGCGGGAAACTGAGTTACCGCCGCTACTGGCTTGCCGAGTTCACTACCCGGTGGCACAACACAATCACCCCGGTACGAGTCTGGAAAAATTAGGGAGATTACCGAAACCCCAGATATCTGCGAGGCTTGAAACCCCGCCTCGGCTATTGCGAGTCTATTGAATGCGAACGATTCTTTTTAGAGTATGAAGTGTGCTTTAGCATATAAACAGGTGTGGCCTGACCTCAGTATGGCAGACACATCAATTGATCTACAGTCCCTTCATAACCATCGAACTAGTCTTTTATACTGCCGCTTACATGCTATTATAATCAGCCATGTCTAATAAAGTATCTGCATTCGAGACACGGGAAGAGAGTAAGGGTAATGGGGGGCACATTTCTTCTATACAGCTCGAGAGCTCCCAAGGTCAGTTTTGCTTGTCAAGGCCCAATATAACATGATTCTCGGGTTTTTCTGACATGAGCCTTCGTCAAGCCTATCCCGTTAAGCCTTCTTTGAACGACATTATCAGTCTTTACGACTTCGAACAGGTGGCCAGCCGGACGCTATCCAAAAAGTCCTGGGCCTATATCAGCAGCGGTTCTTACGACAACATCACCCGCGACACTAACCTAGCAATTCTCAGGAAGATTTGGTTGCGCCCAGCCGTCATGCGCAACGTCCAGAAAGTCAACACCAAGACAACTCTGTTTGGATGTCAGCTGGACTTGCCCATATTCATCGCCCCCACGGGCGCGGTGAGGACGGCAGGCCCGGACGGTGAACTCGTCATGGCGAGAGCAGCGTCCAGCAGTGGCATCATCCAGTGCATCGCAACTCCTGCCTCTTATCCGCATCAGGAGATCCTCGGGGCTACATCTAAGCATGCCTTCTTCCAGATATACGTGAACAAGGCTCGCACGGAGACGGAACGTGTGCTGCGTCAGGGTATCGCGACGGGCAAGATCAAGGCAATCTTTGTCACAGCAGACCTTCCCGTCGTTTCCAAGCGTGAAGCCGACGAGCGCATTAAGTCGGACGCAGTACCCGGTGAAGAGAGTTCGGCAGGAAGTGACAGAGATCAGAAAGGTGCTGGTCTGGCTCGGCAGGGAGGCGCTTTCATCGACCCCTCGCTGAATTGGGACGACATCTCCTGGATCCGAAGTCTCACTGACCTCCCCATCGTGGTCAAGGGCATTCAGCGCTGGGAAGATGCAAAGCTGGCAATGCAGCATGGGTGCCAGGGCATCATCCTAAGTAACCACGGTGGCCGAGCCGCAGACAATGTGCTGCCCGCGATACTTGTCTTACTAGAGCTCCACAAACACTGCCCAGAGGTTTTTGGAGCTTTGGAAATTCTGGTGGATGGGGGCTTCCGCAGAGGAGCCGACATTGTCAAGGCTATCTGCCTGGGCGCCTCTGCTGTCGGTCTTGGCAGACCATTCATGTATGCTGTCAACTACGGCCAGCAGGGTGTAGAGCACGCCGTGAGTAGTAAGTTGCTAATTTACACCTTTCGATCCCCGGCAATATCTAATATGTGCACAAAATAGTTCTACGCGATGAGATTGAGACTACTATGCGACTATGTGGCATCAAGAATCTGATGCAGGATTCGGACCCAAAGTGTCTGAATACAGCTGAGGTCGACAATTTAGTCTACCAGCCGAACCAGTCGTATATAAAACGGTGGGACAAGAGACAGTCCCGCCTGTAGTCAGGTTACTTTCATAGTCAAAGCTTTTTTAAAGTGTTGGTTATGCGTGATTTACATAGCAAGTACCTATCTATTGTCTAGTAACAGGTAAATCCACTGCCTTTTTCTCCATTTAACGAGTGCGGGTGGACGGGGTAGTCAATTTTGACTATCAAATACATGACAAACATGGCTTCCTCCCTTGGAACAATCTGTGCTTTAGGGTGAGGTATACAACAGATGCGACATGTATGGCATTATCAAGCCTGCTTTGAGAGTGGGGTGACATGTGACCCTGTAAGATAGAGCCAAACCTCCAAAGTTCCGGCGATGACCCCAAGATCCTCTGCACTCAATTAGCTTGCCCTGCAACTCAAGGGGACGGCTTTGCTTAACGAAACCAGGGGAAGGAGGATATTTCTTCCCGTCCCTCTCTGCTTCTAGATTTTGACCCATTTGACCCCGGACTAGAGCCGAATGTAGGCTGGACAGACACTACACAATGCATCTGATCGCGGCATTGGGCCGTTAGCCAGAGCTTCTCGATTCAGCGGGGTTGATCTGGGGTAGATATAAGGATATAATGTATGGTCGTTCCATTCCAAACATCTAGAACTTGTTTTACAAGCCTATGTACCTTAGCTCTTACATACTGCAAACCTGTTGATGTCCGGGAGTTTGGGTTTACCTTCGATTGTGCAATCACTGGTAGATGAGAACAAGCTCTGCAAAGCTCCATCGTTGATCACGGATAACGGCCCTACCTATCTTCCCAGTTAGTCGATACTTGATATTGGTTTGGGAAAGCCGGTGTTGGGTTATTCGGAGAATGGGGCAGGTGAGCTGAGCTGTCTGGGACCATTGACAATGCTCACACCAACAAGTTAAGCATTTTAACACAGCGAGGCAAGAGCTCATCACTCTCATCAAACAATGGTATCAGAGTACACACGGTGGTGTCCTTGTACTATACCGACAGAAGAACTGACCGCATGAGCTGGTGTTCAGACCTCTTTCGACTTGTGGCTGGCGGTCTTAGATCCAAAAGCCAGCAGTCTCTTTCAACCAATTAGCGTCCGGTATGGTGTAGTGGCTAACATTTCGCGCTCTCATTATCACTTGAGAGATCAGTACCGCGGAGCCCAGGGTTCGATTCCCTGTACCGGAGTTACCTTCGCTTTTGCCGTCTTTACAGACGGTCTATCCATTTTTGCCTTTCCTCTCACCCTACACAATAACTCATGAACCATTACGAAAGGAGCAGGCAGGAGAGAGGCTGAATAAGACGCGCTGCGCCTGTCTCGTAGCAAGCAAGAGTGGGGGAGGTAGCCAATGAGATGTCTAAGATGAAGGCTCCATCTGACGCGCTAGCGATGCGATAAGATATCAAACTTCCACTATTTATTCATCGTGTTTTTTTCTTCAATCACTTCAACCTTCTCATCCTCAGTTAAGACTGTCTGGAACGACAACAGCGCGCGCGCGATGGTGCTTGAATGCATCTCGTCAATCTCCATCCGGATGAATTGACGCCGCACAGTACAGAGATTACCTGCAAGCTAATTCGCGGCAGAGTAACGCGTCCAGCACGCGTCATTGCTACACCGGTATTAACCCCCAGCGCATCGCTACAGTCAATCCTCAAAAGGTTAGTTATAACAACGATCTCGTTCATTCGCACATTCCGGAAGATTATATAAACTGTTCAAGAGCTTTTTAACCCTGAATTTTCTGTTGACACACACATCACCACCCTATGACGGACATGTCTTTTACCTATTGTTTTGAGAAGTTTTTGTCGGAGCAATTGGCTAACAACCTGAAGATTTAGGTCTAGAACTGAGAAAATGCTCTTCTGAAGAGTTGCAATTAATATTACCGCAAATAAATATACATGAATTATGATTGAACTTGAGGTTACGACTGCTGAATCTGTGATGTCAATTGACTGTGATGTGCAACCTGAGCTACTCAACTCAACTGGATGTGGAATGGATACAGGCTCCTTTAGTGGAGTTGGGTCCCCCGCCAGTTCAGGAGATGTCCCCCGCAACTTGCTGTTCCTCCACTTGTCATCTTCCCTTATCGCAGCTGTCTTTAACATCTTCTGTGATTCAGGTGTCTTGTCTTTGCATTTGTCGTCGCCATGGTGCATGACATATGCTGTGATACAGTGCTCGAGATACATCGGTGATGCTACCGTTCATCATGATGCGTGAGCTCGTTCCATCGTGACAGCATGGCGCCCCTGACCACGGCATACAGCAATCATCACATGTGTCGCTGTCTTGCAGGCAGGCAATTGGACTGACAGTCCACAAGACTCTAAGACAAGCATCTGACACTCGGTCACTTCCTCTCTCTACCTGACCCCAATACCACAACCACCATCAATCTGAACGGCTGATGGTGAGCCATTGAAGAAGGATGAAAGAACTGGCCAGCCTCACAAACCCATTCTGCGTCACCTCTTTCAACAATTAAGAGCCACGCCCGGTTAGCTCAATCGGTAGAGCGTGAGACTCTTACGAGTACGCGATCTCAAGGTTGCGGGTTCGACCCCCGCATCGGGCTGTTCCTATAAAACGATTTCTAACATCGTGGCATTCTATTTTTGCCCTTTCCCGTGAAGTGCTGTGTCTTTTTTATCTGTGTAGAGTGAACGGATATCGCGTCTGCATGTGTGGTTTGTTTTCACGTGCATACTCTGTAAAGACGGTAGTCCCACATGGTTAGACCTGTCCTTGAGGTAGAAATGTTTGTCGTGAGTGTTTGTACTATTCGCGACTTTGTCGAGGGTTTTTCGTAAAAGGAAATTGTTGTAAACTAACACATGTGCCTCTTCCTAGCTCTTGGAAAAATCCCAATCAGCTGCTGAAACCTTGAAAGGTAAAATCTCCCATTCAGAAAATGAACTTTACATCCTTTAATCCCTTACATATCGAGACTTAATTGCTGTTTTCCCGTTCAAGTAGATAGCCATAGGGTAAGTGCAGGTCAAAGTTGACAAGCGCTACCTTGAGTTAGGTGGGTACATGCCCACCCACGTCTTTTTGCAGCGATGGCAAGTACTGATTATCTCACCTTATCGCTCAGGCACAACTCCTTGGAACACGCGCGAGAGACCACTAAAATTAGTGGGCGAAAGTCTAGACGCGCCCACCGAGCGGGAGTCTCGGAAAATTATCTTAAGCTTGGGGATAGCGAATCGACGGCGCGTTCTAATAAGATTACATTCAACGGTAGATACACTGTAATGCCTGTCCCATGCGCTGATCGACTGGAGGAAATGAGGGGGAGAGAAGAGGCGGCTGGTTGAGGCGCTGTGGAGATAACGCGACGAAAGGCCGATTGGGTAGGATCTTGTTCTCCAGACATTGAGGCTTGATGGCTTGAACGGCTGGTGACATGCTGATATCTGGAGCATGCAGTCTCGATCAGCGACATCAATCACAAGAGCGGTCTGTCAACAGCAATCATGTTGAGGTCTGCGTGAAGAGTCTGTACTCATTCATGTGCGTTGCTGTTCGTGGAAACATGCAGAGAAAGGCGCGCGTCGAGATGGGGTGCTTGTATGTCGCACATCTATAATTCACGTTCAAGCGACAGATAATGTAGTAGACAAGAAAAAGACCATCTTTTGGGTCGATATATCGTAATTTACAAATGAGATAAATACAAGAACGCCGTCATGAGGGGAATCAACCGACCGACCGAATTGCCAGAACTCCAGACAGCTGATAGACGTCTGCCGTGCTTCACAGCCTTTCCTTCCGTAACGCCTTGGGTAATAACATCTTCTGAATCCGCCCTTCTCATACTGACGGGTATCATTTTGTGTTGTGACGCGGTCAAACCATCATCAACAAGACCTCCCACAAATAAATAAACATCGCGAAAAACGCGTCATTACTCAATAGATCCTCCCATAAGAGTGGTAATGCTAACGTTGCCCAGCCACAATTTAATTCTCTTCGCGGCTGAAGGTTCGTAGTCATCATCGGCAGCTCTCTTTTTGGTCGAAGGCTCGCAGTCATCCTCGGCGGCCCTCTTCTTGGCTGGCGTCTTGAACTCGGGCTTCGTCTCCTCCGCCTCGACGCTCGTCGCAGCCGTGGTCGCACTGTTTTCTTTTATGGGCGAGTCGAACCCCGCAGACGCTATAGTAATTGACTCGGACGTTCTGTCGGATGTCTTTTCGATACTGGGCAGGATTTGCTCGCGCGGCATCGGGCGTCGTCGGTCGGGAAGTTTGGTCGTTAGACGGGCCGAAGTTCTTTTGTTGCGGGGAATGAGCGGCGAGCTTTGGACGAAGATTTCGTCGGGAAGGAGATTGTCGTCGTCCTCATCTTCATCTTCGGAATCTTCTTGTACTAGTAGAGGTTGCTTCTCGCGCATAAGCGATGATAGAGAATGTCGAGTGATCTCTTGCTGGGTACTGCGGAGAGTGGCTGCCAAAGGGCTACTCGGCTCGAGACACCATAGTGTGCGCTCGATGCTGGCGCGCAGGATGTTGAGGTTATTTTCTTCCAGGGCCTCGCGCTCCGAGCGCGTGAGCTTGGCCGAGTTGGCCTGGGCCGTGGTTTTGTTGGAGGGGCGGTAGAAGGAGCTCATGAGGGTTTAATGATTGATGAGCTTTGGGAGGAGTTAAAAAATGTAGAGGCCATGGATTATTTCGTTAAAGGCCCGTATGTCATCGCTTGTTGTGTGTGTGATGAGAAGGGGAAACAAGAACAAAATTAAACAGGAATCATTTCTGGATGGAGAATTTTTAGATTGACATGGACAAGGACCCAAGACCGGGATGGGCTGAGAAGGGAAGTTAATGCGTGATGTGCTGGCGATGGAGCTTCTGAAGAGAAAAGAGAAATGGGGATTTTCAGGCTTACGTAGCTTCAAGGTGGAGAGCCTAACCAATTAGATGGGAGGGTTTACTGAGAATGTGACACTGTGACTCATCAAGCGTGGCTGGAAATAAGATAACTGAATATTAAAGCTATATTATAACCAGGTATACTTGACAATAATTGTATTTTAAAGACTTATCTTGGAAGGCAAATGGTTATTTTCTTGTAATAAAGTAAAATATCTCGTCTACTTGAATCACTTGCTTCTCGGTTATCTGACTTTAATTGAGGGTTTACTTGATTACCGCGACCGCTTGTTTACTTCTGAAACATGACCCCGCTCGGTTGAGTTGAGTTGTTGGTTCTAAAGCAAGACATTTAAGCACGTCACAATCACATTCAATGAAGAAATAATAAATCATCACGCAGC
The DNA here is from genome assembly GCA_027945245.1 of Fusarium irregulare. Lineage (NCBI taxonomy): Eukaryota > Fungi > Ascomycota > Sordariomycetes > Hypocreales > Nectriaceae > Fusarium > Fusarium irregulare. The sequence continues at coordinate 142,673 of JAPDHF010000030.1, forward strand.
TACTGTATCTACTGTAAGAGAGATACTGTATTGCTAGTTATTTCTTAATTTCAGCTTATTTGCTTATGCTCTCATCAAATTGAATTAAATAGGAAGGAAGGAAGGAGTGATTGCCGGCAGTGAGAATTTTCAGGGACGTCAGCACGGGCAGCCCACTATAATTATAGGCTATCTGCACGCTAGCTTCCGCCTTGCGCCCGGGCTGTTTGGTGCCCGAACAAGTCATTAACGGTATGACGACACCGCCAGAACCATGGAAGATTAATTGACAACTGGAATAAAACTGGGCTACTTTAATTAAAATGACTTGGCAACATATATGTTGCGCTGGCTAGAGTAATTACTCAAGACCCTCCAATGTACTCAATTATGCTCAAGGTCGCAGCTCATGACTCTGAGAACACTGAGGCAGAGATCAAGATGCCCTGTAGCGGGCGGCGTGTCTCAGCGCAGCCCACTGTGATGTGTGAACAGACGGGACGATGCATTGACGTGATCAGCAGACTGTAAGTCTAGACGAAACGCAAGTTGCTTTTTCTGCAAGGGAGCAAATATTGGCAGCAAATTGATCCCAAAGTTTACTGGTTTACTTATGCCGCTGTTGCACAAGGCGCTGCCTGGCTGCCATCAGCGCTCGCAATTGAAGCTAGCGCTCTTGTCCAGGGCTTGTCTCTCTTACAGCACTCCCGCCACTAAAAGCGCCTGAGTATGTCTCGTCTAGTGTGATATGCTCCCGTTTGCTGGTTAAAGTGAGGCTATTTTGTAGTTACGTCTCCCATTTGCATCCTCAATTCTGCACTGAGATCACAACAGTTATAACATGACGCGGGCTCCTAATGGAGTGAGAGAAGACAAGAGACAGGTAATTTGTCTCGTGAACATGTAGCATGCAGGCTGAACTAACAACTTCTAGGATGTGCCTTTCACTACCCAACTTTTGGGCCAGGGAGACCAGAGTCAGGCACACAACAAACCCGACCCGTTTCTGAGTCTTTGCCCAGCGTCATATCGCACAGCTTCTTACGATTTGGCACTGCCAAGTCAAGATTACCCAACATGGATCGCGTCAGAATTGAATATCCAACGTCTCAACAAGATACACCGATGGCTCTGGGTGGCAGGGACCGCAATACCACCTCGACCACTTCATGAACAGCTTTCCAAAGGTCGAGAGGTTGTCATTACAGAGGCGATGGATATGCATCTTATTTGGACAACAGGTATAATTTACATCAAGCCTCTACCGCGATTTCTTCTGGAACCAGCTGTCTGGACAAGATATCTGTGCTGCAGGGATAACTGTCAATGTTCAGTCACAAACCCTGGTGCTCCCGTGGAATGCGAGCAACGAAAGCTTTACAAAACCGCTCTCGGGTTTCTCTATTCTTATGCCGCTCTTCTACGACACGAGAGTGATTTCCTCCTTGCAAAGGACAGATATCTGCTTCCAAATACCGGAATGTCCTGGTTTGATTGGATCGTCTTCGTGAAGGAACTCAACACAGAACACATCTACACAGATATCAACCCCCGCTTCCACCACAAAGAGCTACGCCTGAGCAGACTCAATTACATTTATTTCTTCACCCAGTTCAACCCAGGAGGATTTGTTAGACGCTGGGATCGCTACTCAACGTTCTTCCATGCGAATCTTGGATGGTTGACGGCTACGACGGTGTATATAGTTGTTGTGCTTACGTCCATGCAGGTAGGACTTGCTACTGATGTTCTGGGTGACAATCGTGCTTTCCAGGCTGCGTCTTATGGGTTTACTGTGTTTTCTATTCTTGGACCGTTGATTTGTGCGGGGTTGATTGTTGTTGTATTTGCGATTATGTTGGTGTTTGATATATCTTATATAATTTCGCAGATGAGGAGGCGGGAGTTTCATTTTGGACGTCAAGGTGTACATCAGTGAGATTGATTGAGATCATTGTCAGACTACAGTACGGCGATCAAGGCGGTCTGGCAAATGTAAAATGCTTAAGCCACATTGTTTCATGTATCCAAAATCAGGCTCTGGACTGTTGGTTCTGCTCGAATTACAAAAATATCATTGGCCGGGCGACCTTGTATCCTGCGGCTGAGCGATCATCCCTGCTTCATGCTGACGCGAAGAGTGAAAAGTAAGGCTTTGGCAATTTCGATCAAAACAATTTTGCTTTCTTCATCTACCATGGTCTATCAAGATGGAGGTCAATATCAGTATCCAGCAATTCGTTCTGTTATTGATAATAATTTCTTTCACTCTAATCTGCCTCACACATCACTTCGGTAGTACGCGCACAGAGCAGATTACGGTAGGAACAGCCGATGCATTTATCTTCAATACTGACCGCTTCGCCAGAACCAACGGAACCGAAGTCCATTCGACGTCTTATACGATCCCCAGGACGATCCGAGTATCGCCAGACCAGCCACGGTCGAGTACGCGCCTATCTCTCGCTACGACAAATATAGCTGCTAAAAGATTCCTAGTATCATTGCCGTACATGGCTTAGGGTCCAATGTTGACAGGACATGGACATGGCGGCAGTCCGAAGAGCCAGTTCACTGGCTTAAAGATGCCAATATGCTCCCGAAGATTGTCCCCACTGCACGGATAATGGTGTTCAATTACGATTCTACATGGATGTCCGATGCTCCCAGAACACGTGTTGAATTGTGTGGCGAAGACTTAATTCGTACTATGCACAATCTTAGAGGGCATTGCGATCGTCCCTTAGTATTCGTGGCTCACAGCTTTGGCGGTCTGGTCGTACAGGATGGCCTTATCTTTGCTGATCGCGAGCGAGAGTTCCAGTACATCATCAAAAACACCGCTGGCCTTGTGACTCTTGGAACACCTTTTAGAGGGACACGCATATACTGGATTGCCACGCTGATTGCCCGTCTCATGAGCCTCTGGGGTTCTCATCAGGATAGCCTGTCATTGTTGGTTTATGACAGCCCCCAACTTCGAGACAAAGCACAAAGTCTTGGACGTCTTAGTAGAGAGGTCTATCCCTTCCCCATCGTTTGCTTCTTTGAGTTGATTCAAACAATGTTTATAAAGTCTGGGTTTCTATCGAGTTTCTGCAGGGGGTTTGTAAGTTGTTGTTCAGTGGTGTCAAGGCCACCAGCTAATGCAGAGACAGGTTGTCGTTGAGGAATCAGCCTGTGCGTCTGGGAGTGAACGTCTACAGCTTCAAACCGACCACATCAATCTCAACAAATATTGGGGCCCCGAGGATCGATCATACCTGAGTGTCTCCGCTGTGGTAGAGAAAATGTGCAAGAATGCAAGCACGGTTGTCAACAGACAAGTCCCTGGTCATGAGCCTCCGCCAAAAGGTCATTGGACGGTCCCTTTCGAACGCAATGAGAGCTTCGTTGGGCGCGAAGACATTATGCGTGACATCCTTCACAGAATACCACCAGGTAAATTCCGAGATACATGTCAGCAGACTATAGTTGAAGGCCTTGGTGGTGTTGGGAAGACTCAAATCGCTCTCGAAGCTACCTTTCGACTACGAAAATTGAACCCTGGCTGCTCTGTATTTTGGGTCCCTGCTATCGATGAAATAGGGTTCCAGAATGCATACAAGCGCATAGCGGACTGCCTGGGCATAGACACACCTGAAAGCGAGAATGCTAGCATCACAGCAAGAGTCAAAGAGGCCCTCAGCAGCGGCAATGTCGGCGAGTGGCTTCTTGTCATCGACAACGCAGATGATCCGAAACTTCTGTTCAATCCAGGATGCTTAGCATCTTATCTACCGTCGAGTCCCTCCGGCTCAGTCCTTTTTACAACAAGGACATCTGAGATTACAACCCAACTTGACGCACCTTCAGCTGGGACCTTTATAATCGATACCATGAGTAAAGAAGAAGCCACAGCACTTATATGCACCAAGCTTTCGGCATCACAGATGGAAGATACGCACAGCCTTGATTGTCTCCTCGAAACCCTTGCCTATCTTCCATTGGCCATGAAGCAAGCTGCATCGTACATGCAGAAGACCAAGACCACTCCCACCACATATCTACAACTGTGCCAATCGAGCAATGAGAGCTTTCTCAAACTGCTTACCAAGAACTTCATAGACAAGACTCTCAGTCAAGGCTCGGACTATGGAGGCCAGGCCGAAACCGCAGTGGCTAAAACATGGCTTATCTCCTTCGAGCATGTGCATCAACTCAACCCAATGGCTGGCGACATTCTGGAATTCCTGTGCTTCTTATCTGAAAAGGACATCCCACTCTCTATTTTACCTCCAGAGTATGAGAACCTGGAGCTAAATGAGGCTATTGGTGTTCTTCAGTCATATGCCTTCATTACTGCCAGAGAAGATGGGCAGTTTCTTGACATGCATCGACTAGTCCGTCTCGCCACCCGGAATTGGCTTGAAGAAACTGGACGCTTTGTACAAGTATTTCGCCCAGTTCTGCGGAGACTTAGAGACTTCCTGAAAGACTTCAAACCGGAAGACTACAGTCGATGGATGAAATTTATGCCCCACGCTCAAAGTGTAGTGAGTGACAACATTCGCTCCAATGATCTCTCAGCTCGTTTCAGCATACTTTCATGGTTTTCTTATGTCCTATACTGGGAGTACAAGAATGGAGTAGCTGTTCTGGGGTGTATGCGAGAGGCAGAAAGGATAGCAAGGAATCTTTTTCATGAAAGCCATATTGAACTGATTAACGCGAGGCACTTTCTGGCTGATATACTCGCAGGTTTGGGACAAGCTTCTGAAGCAAAGGAAATCGTAAAAAGGACCTTACAGCTTAGCCAGGAGACTGCCGGCGAAGAACATCCTCAAACTCTGCAGTGCGCTGCCAGGTATGGATTCGTAATTCGGAACTCAGAACCTGCAGAAACAGAGAGGATATTACAGAAAACAATACACAAACAAAGGCATATACTCGGTGAGGAGCATAAAGATACAGTTGCGACTAAGATATTCTTGTTTATGTATCTTATGGAACTTTCTAAATACGCGGAAGCAGAAGGAATGGGTCGGCAAGTACTGAACGCACAGCAAAAGGACCCCTGCGAAGGGGGTTTAAAAGCTACAGGTACTATGCTTCATCTTTCCAAGGCTCTTTTCCATCAAGGCCTGTACGAGGAAGCACAAGACTTGGCTCGACGGTCATATCTCATAAGAGTCAGAGCCGTGGGAACAAAGAATTACCTTACGCGTCAAAGTCTTGAACTTTTAACAGTTATCCTTCTTTCTGTTAATAAATATCAGGAAGTCGGAGAGAACATCCGTGTCTTGCTCAATTTACTAGAAAGCATTTCCGAAGAGGAAACGACACAGAAAATCGACGGAATGCTTATACTAGGAGTATGCCTTACCCAAACGGCTAATTACCGCGAAGCCACAGGAATTTTAAGAGAGACAATGGAGCGATGCCTCCGTTTTTATGGGAAGGAACATAAAAGTGCATTAGTCTGTGTTAAATATTTACAATTAGTCCAATACAGGTTGGAGCAGGGCTGATGATCAGGGAAGTAGAGAGTAGAAGATGTAATAGTTAAACAAAGATCTAGCAGTAAAAGGGCTTTTATATCTAGGATAAATAGTAGTACATAAATATAAAGATAGTAATATTCCCTTTTTGCTAATAGCCTTAATAATATCTCTCTTCTTCTAGTGCTAATATATTAATTAGTGTATTAACTAGATCTTCTTTGGATTTATTAAACTTTACTGTATTTATATATTAAGTTATATATACTTAACTGCGTAGCATATTCAGCTCTGAATTGAAACAAAAGGTACCAATAAACACCGACCCGCCTCATAGCTCCCTGGTGTTTACAGAGCTAATAATATGTCGTATAATGCTTGTCGACTGTTAAAAAGAAGCCCGATTCATTTGATTTAATTATACGTAGTACTATAATTTGGAAAGCTCTTTATCAGCTGCTGGTGTACAGAGTTAAGAAGCCCCGGAGACACCTCCCTATGAACCTGGATTCTTCTCTTCAGATCCTGTAAACAGTCTAATAAGTCACTTTCAGTTCCCCCTTGCCCTTCAAATGCTTTCTGATCGTGATAATTGCCCAAAAGGTGAGTGATGCTAATGTATATATCAGTAATCCCTGACAGCTTCTCGTCCTCCATGAGTCGGATCTCGAGGTATGCATCGGCTTGTATGCCGGTTTTGGATAGTTGGAATATGTAGCGATCCCCCCGAAAGTTGGAGCCAAGTTCCTGTAGACAAGTGAAGTCTTGGGTGATAGATAAGCTGTGTAAGGCCTCCAAACCGTAATTGTCCGGGGACTTGAAGACACGGCAATCGATATCCAGGCACCGCCAGATATTTAGGCCTTGAATCACACGCCAAGCCACTGCCTTATACCCCAAGACGACTATGAAGGTGCCAAGTGTTGGTACTCCTATGCGAATCATTGTTTGACGCTCTTGATAACAGATCATTGATAGTGGAATCTTCTTTTGAAGGTTAGGTGGCTGCGGGATATCTGGTGCCGAGTCTGGTAAATTCTGCAGTGAGTGTGCTTGAAGAGAAACCAATTGACTGCCGAGCGGTTGAGGTGGATAAGTTCCTAGTATGTTGTAGCCTTGTGGAATTGGGACTGGGGGGAGTGCAATTGCAAGGGGCAACTCTTCAAATATGCTGAGTCGCTCTGAGCATCTTCGAATAACTATGCTGGTTGATTGCGCCTGACTTAAGAATTCCCCAGAGACGAGAATAGGCTTACACCATTGAGGACGGAAGTACTCTCCTTTTTGAATTCCCTGACCTCCTCGGAATTTCTTGCAGGCACCTGCCGAGATCAATGGTATCGCCACAAAAGCTTTAGGAGTACTCTCTTCAGGAAGGTATTCTGTCCCCAAACGCGGGGAACAGCTCAATATCATGTATGCGAGTAGCTGGTGCGTCAAGTCGAAACGTATGGGAACTTTCATTTGTAGGCCCCTCTGATTCATCGAGAATGAAGCAGCGTTAAATCCCTCCATTGAACAGGGTTCAATATCTCTGCAACCTCTGAAAGAAGAGGGGTGTGGTGCAAGAAGCGATTCTTCTTCCAAACGCGAAATGTTGTATGGCTCCTGATAGCCCCAACTGAGCAGGGTGTTATCATCACTTTTTTTCATGATCTCTTCTTGTAGTCTTTGGAAGGCCTTGGAACCTTCGCCATAGAGCATAGGCATATTGATGTCAAATATGCCCAGCAGGCAGTAAGCTAAATCCTCCGGCCTTGTTGTCTCTCGTCTGTGCATCCAGGACATTCTTTCGGCAACGCTGATTGTGGAGAGTGTGTGGGATATGCCTTCACGCCGGTCTGCACCGGACAAATAGAACGCCCTGATACCAGTGATAGCTCCGATCAGGTCCCTTATTTTCCCTCTCGTAGAGATTGGTTTCCAAGTTTTATCGTAGAAAGCAACTTCAATTGGAGCAAGTAGCTCCTGTAACGTCCAGCCTCTTTTGAACCAACGGCAGCATCGAAAAGAGGACCCTTCCACACTAAGATCTTCAGACGCGGAAACATCGACCAGGTAGGCAAAACATATGTTTGCGAGTTCGTACCACCTGAACATTGAGTTGATTGCTTCTTGAAGCTCGGCGCTACTTGACTTATCAATGCAGCAAGTATCAATCCAGACATAAGAGAGCCCGAATAACAATGCGAGACGACATGCATTCTCTATTTTGGACCATCCAGCCTTAGTTGTTAGATCTGTGCCAGTATGCATCGACATTATATCTTGAAAAGAAACCTCATCCTCTGACCAGGTATGCGAGAGGATTGCATACGGTGGGATCTTGTCTTGGTTGGCAAAGAAGACGAGTCGTACTAAATTCGCGTCGAGAAGCCACATGTCGGTGCGAATGGATCGGCGCGACTGAGGCTATAATCGCTGAGATAAGACGAATCAAGATCATTAATTGTCCTTGTAAAGGACTCCGTTGCTTACTGATAGAGTGAATAATGCAATTTCAATCGGACTCTAACTTGGGTGTGGTCGTAGGACACGTGCGTAGCCTTGATCCCCAGAATTTTACCCCGAGGCTCTGGCAATCTTATATACATTTACCTCCTCACTTTTCTCTCCCTTCTTTTCGATTGGCTTAGGCTGTGACTACGATCTCTTTGCTGAGATTCTCTTTTGCTTTACCCGGTTGGGTCCCCGGTCAACACCACTTCATGTTCCCCGCTATCTTAGGATGTTGAAACAAAGCTCGCACTGTATGTGTATGGAACACGTAGCCAATAACACTGCCAAACTCGAGCCTTTTGTTTTTGATTTTGGTGACTCGCAGTTTTTCACAGCGCAATAACAAAGACCTGCATATGTGGTTGGTTTGCACAGGAAGCAACCACTGGCTGACGAAAGGCCACGTCAAAGTGAAGTGGTAAGGTTTTGTTTTAGATGTCTTGGTGTGGTCAGCCGACTGCTTGTAAACGCCCGACCGAAGTCCGACTTTTGCGACTTTCTTCATTGTTTTGTCCTGGCTTGTGTGGAAAGTGATACACTGTGTGCCATTCCTGTCACATTCTAAATCAACTCGCTAAACTTGAGCTGAACATTGATTCTTATGCGTGGACTCACGAGGTTCTGCTAGTTAGTTTCAAGATTGGTCAGTGCAATGGAAGGTTCATGCATTGCGCCAGATTGGTCGCCTTCGCTACCTCGCCTGTTTAGCGAGCATAATCGGAGAACTTTCATCATAGAAAATAAATCAGGCTGGGCTTGCGACAAGACCACAAAAGTTAGCCAGGCAGGAGAAAAGTGATCCCAAGTCGGTTGTCATCGAACCAACGTACCTGATTGGCAACCTGAATTTTTGGCCTGCCACACCCAACGAACAAGCCCACGATTTTGGGGCTCGGGATTCTTACGCGTATCGCGCTCCTCATTCGACGGCTCGTTTGTAACACCATATGAATGCAGCGGACACACAAAAAAGCCAGGACAGGCTGCTAAATATGCAAGCGAAGGAGAATTGAGGTTGAATTATTGGCCACCCTTTAATCACAAGTTAATTCTCTATGAAGGTAAATGAGATATACCTAAAAGAAGAATGGTCCTTTGTATACAATATGATATGTAATCTGTCAATCTGCATAACTATTCCTCATAGAATTAATCCAATGACTCATTCTGTCGTGATTTTGCCATTGAAAACGAAAGAGCTGGATTCCCGCAGAAAATCTGCATGTTCTTCATACATAGGCTTTAGGCCAGTTTCCAAAGTCTCTTTGAGGAAGTCTTCAAAGGAGATTCCTTCGAGGTCAGGATAGAGGTCTTTGCCGACCTGGTAGCCTAGGTAGCGGGCGTACTCGGGTGTATTTTCTCCCATAATGTCGTATGACTTTTGGTAGGTAAACTGATAGTAATCCATCATCTTGTAGGGATCGTCCTTGGTTCTAGCAATACCAGCATCAATCTCATCGGCGGTGCGCTACGAGCGAAAAGTCAGTTGTTGGCTTACTACCAAAACTTTGATAACACTGGAGCGGTAGGAACAATTCTGGGATTGGGAAAACGTACATATTTTCTTTCAATCTTTTCACCGCTAAGCCTTTCAACTGTATCGTACAGTTGATGTTGAGTGCGGAGGTCGGTATAGGCGAAGACCTTCTGGTTAAGGGTCCTAGGGTCTGCGATGATTCGAGCGACATACACGCCAACATCGCGAGAATCGGTCCTGGCACAAGGTACGTCACCGTTACCTCCAATAGCAGTATTGTAGAGAAAAAGGTTGCGATCGATACGGCCGGAGGGCAAGCGTGGGAGGCTGATTTGATACCACCAACCGACGTCGATAACGGTATAAGGAAGGTGAAGCCTTTGAAGATGGTCCAGTATGGCCTCCTTCTACAGATGTGGGTAATATGTCAGTCTTCGAAAGTCCAGAAGGGGAAATAACCGCCACTCACGTTGTCGCGCAAGGTCTGAACGCCCCTTGGCATCACTGAAGCATAAAAGCATGGAACGTAACGTTTCACTCCTGCCTTCTTGGCGGCATTGGCAAGGGCAACTTCGTCGAGCAAACAGCAAACAACAAGGACGTCGATGCCTTTGAGCTGGGCCGTGACATTGTCCTCAGAGTCAGCAAGGTTGAATGACACTACGTTGACACCCCTCCTCTGTAGGTCGACCACATTGGGCTTCTTGAGTGAAGGAGGTCGGACAAGAGCGGTGATGTTCTGCTTCCAGAAAGATCAGAATACGCGATGAAGTCCGGGTGTTAAAGCGCTGTAGAGACGTACGAATTTGGTTTCTGTTGATGAGAGCAGGCTGTCAACGATAGAGGATCCGTTTTGGCCAGTGGCACCGAGGATTGCAACATTCATGTTGAGGTTGTTATTGGGGAGATGAGAAGAGGATTTTGGGATTGCTGTCTAAGAAGTGTGTCTTGTATCTGTGGCAGAATATCCCACTCTTTTATACTCGGGATGTGCAGAGGGCCCCGCTTGACCAGCTTCAATCATTCCCATCTTGCTTTCATCACTGCTGCTAAAAAAGCTCTCTAACTCTCTCGGATCACTACTGCCGTTGGATTTCATTGCAGAAGCCTACCCAAAGCATGCGTTGACCGATTGGATTAAGCAGAGAAGACGCAAACCGGAGTGGAGAATAGATGAAAAGCACCCTATTTTATTGGCTGTGCTTGCCCGTAGATCCATCACTTTCCGCGCGGAGAAATTCCCGCGCGGGCTCTAGTCCGGGCGGACTCTGCGGACTCTCATTTTCTTCTTTTCTTTCACACTCCTAAGCTAATACGACGTGCACCCGACACTTTCCTCGACAAATGAAGCCCGCTACTTGTTGGACATGCCGCCTGCGGCACAAAAAATGCGACGAATCGCTGCCGATCTGTGGAGGTTGTGCAGCGCTAGCAATTGATTGCCACTATTCCTCCGAAAAGCCCCAATGGATGGAGAGCGAGGTGCGCCGACGTGAAGCCAAGACACAGTTGAAGGCCCAAGTCAAGAGAAGCGCAAAACGTCGTCGTGGAATTGCTCAAATGAGGAGCATCGCCGACGGGATTGATGTCGACCCCGACCCCGACGGAAATGAGCCATCCCTGGATACCTTCCAGAATTCTTCGCCTAAACAGACCCATAGCACATCAGTCGAGTCCTCATCAGAACACACTACTTTATCAACAGCGGCGCCGACAGAGCTTGAAATAGGTTTCATTTCAGTGTATATGGACTATGTCTTCCCTATTCTCTTTCCATTCTACCGACCATATATCACCCGAGGCGGACGTAGTTGGTTGCTCTCCCTTGCGATGACGAACCATGGTTTCATGAGCAGCGTCATGAGCATGTCTTCCCTCTTTTTATCACTTATCCCTGCCGATCTCAGCGTGGAGCACGGATCCTGCGCCTCTGATACGTGGGATGAGCTCCAGAAACAGGCCAACGTTGCCCTAGGGAGTATTCAGCGCGACTTACAGAGTCTTCGTGATCGTGGCGTTGAAAATTCCCTTGTGGACAGTGTGCACTTGTTGGCAAATATGATGCAGCAGCTTAGCTTCGAACTTGCGATTATGCCGTCAGGGAACTGGCAGACACACTTGGACGCCGCCATTGACCTGTTCAAGCAAATCCTCAAGCATCATGGCAAGACTGGCTCGACTCCACAAATGTCTGCCGTGCTTAGCAACCTGCATCGCCCTTCCTTGGCGGCTAATGCTCTCAATACAGAACAGGGAGCCTTTCAGTTCTTTTCTAGTATTCTATTAGTCGCTGATATCATCTCCGGCACGGTACTCAATCGAGGCGCAAAGTTACTTACGTACCATTCTGAGCTTCGAGACATCGCCTTACACCAGCAGCCCAGTTTAGACCTGGAAGAAATTACTGGATGTCAGACTTGGGTTCTGCTGGCCATCGGCGATATTTCAACACTTTCACGGTGGAAGACGGACCAAATGATGAGCGGCGAGTTATCAAGAACTGAGCTCATTTCCAGGGCCACTTCGATAGAAGAGGTTCTTCACAAAGGTCTGGAAAGAATAGACCGACACGACGAGAGAGATCGGAATTCTGAATCTGTACAACCCCTTGCATCGCTCCTTAATCAACTGGGGCCTCCAAATGGTCAGCCTCGCGATTTGTCGGGAGGCAGACTAACGCTGACCCGTATCTGGATCTATGCGGCTCGCATGTATCTTCTTTCTGTTAAACTGGATGGCGAAGCAAATGCCTCCGAGCTTCAGACAAGCGTAGACCAGGCAATCAGTTCCTTTGGCATGGTTACTTCGATACCATGGCTGCGCTGGCTTGCATGGCCGCTGTGTGTGACCGGCGTCCATGCCAGTAAAGAGCAAAGACCAGCCGTCCGTGGGATAATAGAGTCAATGTGCAGTTTGAAGGCATTTGGTACTACCCGCTCGACTTTCGATATTATAGAGAAGGTATGGCAGAACCAAGACGCAGGTAAAGAATACCTAAATCTATCCACATGCCTTGGTAGCTTAGGATATAAAGCTCTGTTAGTATAATGCACTCTCTATAGTCTAGGCATTTTAGGAAACTTAGCATATAACGAGACTGATATAAAAGAAAGACATCGAACTTTTTTATCCTTCTTTCTTTTTGTAGATGTCTTAGTAACTAAGTAACGAACTATGCATCTCCCATACAATCATGAATTCGTTAACCTCTTCATCTGCTCGTCCATCTTTTCTGCTTGAAAATTTGTTACAGGACTTGGAACCTCAGTATAAATTCTCTCCACTTCACTCAATAGTTGCGGTCCTGGGTTACATGTGGCGTGATCCATCCCGTCAGCCTTTCCAATATCATGAATTACCAAACCTTTCAATTTGCGGTGCAGGCCAACAATGCTGTCGCTGACATCTTCTGCCTTGGGCAAAGGCCATAGGTCCGCTCGAGAAAGGCAGAACGTGACAGACCCTAGAATCATAGACTCGCAGCGATGCGGGCCCATCCACTCAGCATGCCGACACCAGCGTGGCCTTTCGTCGACGACAAGTAGATGGCTAATAAGTCGGCTGATGATGTCGAGAAGTGCTTGAATAGTCGAGATGCGGATTTCCAATATTTGTTCTACAAGCTGAGTCAGTAACTGTTCAAATCATGCTTGAGGGAAGCTTACCCATAATGTCAGGCGGTGTTTGGATGCCGGGATATTCAGAACCACGCGATTCCATGAGCAATTTTCTTGCTATCCTTGCGAATGTATCTTTGCGACCGAATTCCCATCCTATCCATAAGCCCTTGACCATTGTTTCTTCTGTTGCCCTTGCCTTGTCCTCCACTAAAGGCATCCAACGTTGTATCCAGGGTTCCAGCATCCCTGTGCTATCATAAAAATTTGACAAGACCGTAAGATCATACAGCTCGTCTATAGATGGGCTTTTGGGAACGTGATTGAATTGGCCATGTGATATGCGTAGAAAGATGGACATCGGTCCGGGCTTGTCTTCTGACAGCTTGACAAGCCATTCTCCATCATCTGACGGTTTGGACTCCATGAATCTTCCAAACAGCATCCGCTCAAAAACTGGCGAGGTTCTCGCTAAGGCCCTTGAACATACTGTGAAGGTGACAGGGTCCGTTTCGCCAACGCAAAGCTTCATGTCGCCGCGTGGGTCAAAAACAGTGTTTTCTAAAGACATTGGATTAGATAATGGGGTAAGGTTGCTTTTGACTGGGGGTTCAATTGCAAGTCATGATTTTATGTATGCAAATAGGCCTCCCAGATACCAGTTTTAGCTGGTGAAAAATCTGTCCGCTTTACCTAAGAATAGCTCGTTGCCAAGAAATCCAGGGGCAAGAAAAAACACTAGCCCGATATGCTAAGCCACACAGCGGTTGGAGAGCCTTAGTGCAAGTGAGACTATACGGACTCGCTATAAATAGAAGCCACAAGGCTGATTCCTAAGAAGCCAATGTATGATCCTTATTGAATGAGGTACTGTAAGTAGTTATTTATCGGTTTATACAAGGCCGCTGTTTCTTTCAGTGAAATATGTTACTATTCTTACTAAATAAAAATGTTACGCAGGTCTTTCTAAAAGAAAAGAGAGAATTTGCTTAATTATACCCGAGTTTATGCATTCCCATCCTTGCCACACTCTCAAATTCGCTAAGCTTATCTGGGGTTACTGATAGTCTGATTACAGCAACGACATGTTTAAGAGAAAGTTGAACTCTTTCTGTAACTGCCATTCTCTTAGCTGTCTTTAGGACTTTCTCCATCCGCGTCTCACGTATCTCAAGCTGGGCCAGGAATTGACAAATCTCACTCAGCCGTTTGCCAGACATTTCACTTGACAACCCTGGGGTTTGTTCAGTAATAGCCAGTTCCCATAAGGCGGTAGGCTCGACCTTAGAGGGCAGTCTGCATGAAATAACGCTGTCGATCGTTTCTTCAAAATGGTCTCCTAGCTCTTTGGTCGAGTTGCATGATATGAGCATGACGCTTGGGTAGAAAGAAGCGTGATTGGCCAAGTCCAGAACTTGAGCGAAAGGTCAGTAAACATTCTCAAGTTCTTGAAGTTCTGAACGTTGAGATAGGTACCTACCTCTGTAAGGGAACTGATCAGAAGATATGTTACGAGACTCCACAAAAAGGACAGCTCCCCAACGGAGTGCCGCTTTCGGAGCGTCTTTGAGCCCGAGCTCGAGGTCGTCATCGAGAATATTAATGCACACCAAAGGTTTCTCCAGCTGACCAGAGATTTCTGTTTAGAACTGTGTCAACGCTGTGAAACCTGTCAATCGATAGGAAGTATACTCACCATTTGCAACCTTTCTCGCTATAACCTTTGACCCTTCCAAGGCCAATACAAGACCACTGCCCCGAGCCTGCCGTCTTCCAATCTCTGCTCCCAAGTTTTCGCCCCCTTCGAGGAAGTCATGCACTAAATCACGCCATTGAACCGTATCTGGCATCAAGAACGCTGTTGATAGAGGAAGCGCCTGTGGTGCCCAGATTGGTGGACGCAGTTCTGATACAAGGATACCTACTGCATACACGCTCGAACAGAGCATGTAGCCAGGTAAATATCCACGACAAATCAAGAGCAACATCTCTGTGGCAGGACTATCCTTTGAAAAGTCGATCGAAGGGAGAGCATGTGGTCCTTCCCGTTTCGTATCATGTTCACTCCAGTAGAACGTATCAAATCCACCATCGAATCGGCTTTTAAAATGCATATTCGAGGTAGCTATGTCAACCACCACATTCTCGTGGGTATATTTCTAGTTAAGGTGTATCAGCGGAGTTTGTATATGATAGTGGCACAGTAAAAAGCTCACCTGCCAGCGGCGCCTTTCTAAAGAAAACCTGGCTTCCTCGATCGTACCGTGCCCGGTCAGTGGGTGAACGATTGTATACGGCCCTTTGTAGTTCCAGAAGCTGAAAGGGAGCTTGGATATCTGGAGGAATCGACGCCCCCTTTCTATCAGCATGGCCTTGACAGCATCTACCTTCTCTAGCGCGATCATACTGAAGGGTACAATGCCCAGGTCCTCCGTAGTGATTCGTTTGACGCCATTGTACTCCCGTATGTATCGTGTCGTCCATTCCATTCCAGGGCCACTGTTGTTGGTCTGGTCAGATCGGTAAATCATCTCTGTTAAGGTTAGACGGAGTACCCTTGTACCATCATAATGGCTGACGGAGTCCTCAGACGAATGAACGCTGAAGCATTGCTCATATGAGTCCTGAAATGGCGCGACAGGATATTTCTCATATACTATGTCCCCCGGTCGGAACAGCGTCCAAGCATGATTGAATAGGACCTGGCCAGTGTGACATGCATCCTGATAACCTTCCCTGGCAGCAGAGAAGGTGTGGTCAAGAAATTCTGTCAATATTGTAAGGACTCGCCTCACCCCTTCCGATGATATTGTCGAAATTTCCGTCTTGATCTCTTGGTAACGAAAGAACAACTTCCTGAATAGCCTCTCATCAATTATACCATCGTGGGACCTCCTGTAAAAAGAACGTTCTCCGTGAACGCCTCTTGTAAGATAATCTCCTTCTCTTCCATTGAATAAATCATCGCTGCCAGGACGACCTCCCATTCCAACTAAGAAGTCCAAAGTCGTATCATCGGCTCGGATCACCAATTGATCGATCACTTTGACGCCCAACTTATCGAAGGTCTTCTGGTATCGAACCCACGCTCTAGGCGTCTCATCGGTTGTAAGAGCTTCCCATATCGTCCATTCTTCGTCTGGAGCCTCTCTATTCTCCACGTAAAGTTGCGACTGCTCATCCCACTGAAATGTCTGGCGTAAAAAAGGGATTATAGGAGAAACTTCATCTAGTTCACTCCCGTCCCATGACGGTACTCGGGGTGGTGGTGCTGTATTAGTTAGCAGTCCCTCGTTGTCAAATACATTTCATTCTTCCCAAAAGACTTATTCACAGGTTTAGTTGAAGCACGGCACGTACGGGGTATTTCCGACTCTGCATCGTTGTTTTCAGACAACGTCGTCAATGGGCGTTTTGTCAATACCTGCTGGAACTTTTGGAAGTTGGAAAGTTCTGATGACGCCATTGTAGACAGAAGACAGATTTATGGATTGAAGTTGACACCGCTCTGGGGATCCCCTTAGAAGAAGGTATGAATTGGCAAATTTGAATTTGCAAGGGTAAGAAAGCGGCTGTGGTCTAAGGTGAGGGTAGCGTGTCCTACTCTCATTGGAACATTTAATGCTGACTGCAGGCATTTTCTCTACCTGCCTATCTAGGCCCAGACAATGACCCCGCTTTACCTTAACTTACCACATGTTCAAGACTCGAGAGAACAACTGTCCTCTATCTTAGTGGCGGCATCTTTAAAAAAAGTCAATGCGATGTGCCTTCCAATACCTGCTGCTACTTCTGCCCAGAATAGTTTACCAACCCGTTCTGCAAATGCAGAATGTCAATCAGATACCAGACAGACTCGACAAGACAACAAGCGCCACGGTGATCAGCAGAACCTATCTGACGAGATTCTGGTACTCGCAAGGTCGTTGCGAAGTGCCCCTCTCATCGACATACAGACTGGCACTCAAACCTCAGCTAAGCGACCCAGATTCGGCGACTTGTCTCGCTATGCCATCAGCAACGAAGACGAGGACAGGTTGTGGGAGATAGAGGCAGCTCGACTCATCGACGGCTTGAGGGCAACACAGGAGACCTTTAACCCCGGCCAAAGATCTGCACTGCCCGCTACTATTGATAGTAGCGGGTTTGCCTGCCTCGAAAGACTTTCCGATCAAATGCTATGTGCTTTATCGATATGTGGTTTAGATGACAACGCAGTCCTTGAGGCTCACCGCTCCACAGGTTCTTCTCCGAATGGGTCAATTGTCGGACGAAGTTTCAAGAAGTTGGAAACACGATTGGGTAGTAGGCCCGAAACCCATCGTGTTAATCAAGCACGCCGCGCGCCCCTGTCAAGAGAACCTGCCAAGCTTATCTGGAGTGGAGGTGTTCCTCAGAAAGCTCCTCTACCGATGGCAGCTTTGGATGACGCGGATGCGATGACCTACTACCACCTCGTCGACTACATCACAGTTACACTGGCTCGCCTCTTGTCAACAGGATTCACTCGACATCAAATATACTGGCTGGGTATCATCGTTAACGTTCTTGCAAAGTTCTCAACGAAGCTCAAGGTTCTATCACATGACCTTCGTACATTTGCTGTCGAAGTCGTGCAAATGTATGATAACCTTCGCATGTGCCACGATTTACATAAGTTCTCCGCCGCCGACAACCAGTCCGATATAAGTCTGGACATGGAAATGGTCAGGACAGACAAGGTGACAGGTTCCAGCGATAGCTATCTTGCTGATTATATCTCTGATATGGGTGTGGTATCAAACTGGCTGTTCCGTCTTGCATGGCACATTCTAACTGATCTGAACACCCGCAATACTCGAGGTAGAGGCACAGATGAGTTCGAGATATCTGCTACTGTTTTCTCAGCTGGCTCTCGCGGTCTTTCCACCCTGGCTTATCAAAATCGACCCGGTCACATCTCTGGCTCCTCGTCCAGTGTTGCTGTTGGAATGTACCATCGGGCCTTTGAAATCATGACGAATACTGCCATGTCCATCCGTAAAAGCCCTGCGCAAGGTGCCCAAATGGTACGGCTTTCCCAGTCTAAACTGTCAATCGGGGCTGGGAAGTCATTCCCGGACCAGACTTTTACAGTGAGGTCGATGGCTGATTTAATCAGCATCATGGTCGTCTTCTCATGCATGGACCCCACCGTGACCGAAGGTATCGTCACGGTGTGTAATACGATACGTGCATCAACTGTTCTCCCAACAGTCTACAGTACAGTGCAGGACTATGCATCCTTTGCGAGTCTGTGCAATATTCCACTTGGAGCCAACCGACCTGCACTTCGAGACAGTCGGCCCTTATCCGAGTCGTTCATCTTGCATAGTGGTAATCGCATGTTCTCTGATCTGAGAGACCGTGAGAATACACCCTGGAGTTGGAGTTTCAATGCTATCAGTCAGAAGGAACTCCATACATCCGAAACTATGAGAAGGCGAATTTCAGCCTCCGCTCGTGGATGGGCAGTAGAAGAGCAGGCTATCAGCGTCAGCTGTCTGAAATACACCATATCAGTTATGACAGGCTGTGCCATACTTGTTCTGGGAGGGCTGATGGCAGGATTCTTTGTCGGATCCAGAATTGACGGAGTTGATCCTTTTAATCTGACAATGTTTGCTTGGATCATTGCTGCATTCATCATCGTGGTGTGCAAAAGCCTTCGCGTCGCCGAGTGGACCTGGAGGGATTTCTTGAAAGGACGTGTTACATGTCGGAGTGTTCGTGAGCTCGCAAGCGTAACGAACCTGGACGAGCAAGGTATCATCATGCACTTGCTATCATCAGAAAATGAGTTACCGTTAAAACTTCGGGGTCCCTATAACAGTGTCTTTGCGAATGACGATTCTGAGGGCTTTTCTGTCGATATTAAACCCAAGATGGGTACGCTATTTGTCAGTGGGTTAATTATCTTAGAGGTACTGACAGAGGGTGGTTCTGCACTTGTGTGTCTTGACTTGAGATCTCAAGTTATAACAGACGATGGGCAAATTAACGCTGCGATGGGCAGACGACGCATAGTCCACGGGCAACATGCTGCATGCCTCGTATTGGCATGCACCGATCCGACTCAGGAGGGCGAAGTTGACAAGGACATTACATTCAGATGGAAGTGGCTTAGCTGGGAGAAGGTTGTTGGGCTATATAACAACCCTAGTCAGAATGTAAGGTAGGTAAAAGCTTAGAACGACGGGCTATTGCTTTGAGGTTACTCGGGGTTTGCTTATGACACATCTGGTGATAAAGATGCCTGCAATGCGTACTTAATAAAACAACACTTTTGATCACATGAACTGTCATTTGCTTTGAGGTTACTGTCCAGTTAAATGTCTTATAATCAGAGCCAATTGCCTTTTTTCTTTTTTCTTTCTTTTTATTCTTTTATGTCGCGTGTACCTCTCAGTCACAGCGTCAAGGCTTAGCACAACCAAATGGCCTGATATCCGGACAATTCAACAAGCCTTTGTGTCAGCAATCCTTCAGATCTATAAGGTTCTTCGCTACTCCGGGTGGTAGCGAATGCGATTGCGAAAAGGCTGCTAGGTTGCACATCCTCCAAGCTTTACCATTATGAGTTAGACCGCATCACTACGCGCAATATGTACTGGTTCTCTTTTTTTCATTCTATTAACACTGGTCTAATCCCTCACCGCGATCTTGAGGGAGGGGACATTAGAAGTATATCTGAGGGCTAACGACCAAGCTAAATTCTTACTGTTTTATTCAGCTCGGTTGATGTCGACCCTTTGTATTCTAGCTTCTCAATTGAAAGTCAGATTATTGACCCATAACAGAACAAACAACATGTCGTTTTCAAAGTCTCCAAAGAGAGAACAGCCCGTCATTCGGCGGCTTGGTTATTTGTAGGTCTAGGACTGACCTGACTCTAATATATAATAGTAGCAGGCTTTCCGACACTAACCGATCCCCTCAGCAAGCGTATGCAGAATGCATTACAGACGATGGACTTATATCGCGGCACCAGCATCACTTGTCTTTACAGCATTCCCGAAAGCCTTCGAAATCCTGCTTCTCATGATGACCTAGTACTGACGGTAGAACTCGCCGTAGCAGACACCATCGACCAACATCCCCTGCTCCAGGTTGGACTTGTCAACGAAAGAAGCAAGCGCGCCGCTTGGAGTCGAATAGGCCAGGTGAACTTCGCAAACCATATCGAAAGGCAGCTCGTCAATCAACTCGACAATTACCATGATTCGTTAAGAGATCTTACTCAACGGCATCTGGATACCAAGTTCGGAAATCGTGCGACCCGCCCAGGATGGCGGTTGGTGGTCTTGAAACTCGAGGGGCAAAACCTACTTGAAATCATGTTCGTCTGGTGCCATACTAATTGTGATGGAACCGGAGGCAAGATATTTCATGAGTCTTTGCTACGATCTCTGAACTCGGTGATGATTGGCGCGACCCAAATTTCACTCGAGAACCATATTTATCAGACTACAGCTTCAGCACAGAACATGTTGCCCCCGCAGGAGGTTATTGCCAAGTATCGCATCACTCCCAAATCCGCCCTCGATAGCGTCTGGCATGAGTTGAAACCCCCAATCTTCGTTTCAAAGTCCACATATGTATCCTGGGCGGACATAACCAGAACACCCTGCAAGACGCAACTCAGAACCTTGACCATCGGACAAACCACCCTTCAAAAGCTTTTGACGGCTTGTCGAAGTCACAAGACGACGCTGACAGGTCTATTGCACGGAATAATGCTTGTGTGTCTTGTCGGTCAATTACCCGAGAGCAAGATTGCTTCAATCATGGCTGAAACTCCGCTCAGCCTGAGACGTTTTATCAAGCCCGAAGCCAAAGCCTCACCTACGATCGACCCCAAAAGGTTGATCGGTAACTATGTGACAAAAATGGAGCACGATTTCGGGAAAGACTTGGTGAACAGAATCTGGAGGCTGATTCAAACTGTTGATGTGGAGGAACAATTCACTATCCTTGAGAAAGACATGTGGGCCGCGGCTATACTCGTACGCCAAGAGATACAAGCCAAACTTGAACTTGGATTGAAGAATGACCTCGTCGGTCTAATGGCGGTGGTCGGAGACTGGGAGAAGTACATGAAGGACGAAATGGCAAAGCCCAGAACTGCCTCGTGGCTGATCACTAACTTGGGCGAAATTGATGGAATTTGCAAGTCTGAAGACAGGTCATGCTGGTCTATCCAGAGAAGCAAGTTCTCTTTAGCTGCTGGAGTCGTCTCGCCGATGTTCAACATCAGTGTCATCACTGCCAAGGGCAATGATCTTTGTATTGATGTTAGCTGGCAAGACGGTCTGATTGATTCTGCGATTGGGGATAGACTGATTGAGGGTATTCACAAGTGGCTGGATTACATTGCCCGTAGCTAGAGTATGATTCAGACGGTGAAGATTCAGGGATATCCGAGTCTCGTACAAGACTGACCATTGCTTTTCGATGTTATTGCAGGGCGTGGCTTTAAACCGGCCACCCCGAAGGGATCCGTTGCCTACGAAAGTTTTCAAGACAAGCAGTATTTAGTTCAAAGTCCAGCCACGTCATAGTAATATATCATTTCGCTCTCATATACGGCATGTGCGTTTCGAATAAAGAGCGCTTTTTAGTTTAGGTTGTATTGTAATTACTTCTGCTGGTGAGACTGCATTATGCGCCAAGTCACATCGAAAAATTTGGCTTCTTGCTCCTGCTAATCACATCATCAGCCATCGAGAATCCTGCGAACTTCATTAATGTTCCCAAATCCACACTCTATATGTACTCTAAGATTATGTGTATGTACATGGCCGATGAGTATTGTAATATGGTCACTTTAAATAACGTCTGCATCTGCAATCCATGGCGAGTCAGCGTGGTAGCTGATCCTTCTTATGATCTTGGTCGTTTGTTCCGCCAGAGATAGTGTAAGAACAGTGTGCGGCAAAACGCGTGCGAGATGAGGCAGAAAGCCCTTATAAATAGCGAAAAGGGTTTCCGTTCGTATCGTCTTTGAGAAACAGTCGAACATGCTTGTGTATAGATTGCCGTTCTGATTATAGAGGCGGGACATGATGGTGTCTAAAGCTTTTAGTCTTAGTTCCGGTTCTGCAATATGGTGAAATCAAGATAAACTCACCTGGTGGATGCATGAAACAACAAACAGCGAAACCGCTTATGGCGCTACTGCCAAGATGCAAAAGTAGTCCCTCTTCCAAAGCAGCAGTTTCTTGTAGTTTTCGCTTGGTGAAGAAGTAGACAGGCAGCTGAACGGAACTACCGAAACCTGTCCGGACCATCGCAGCGCTTGCTCCACGGTAAAGACCAGGGATGCCTTCCGTGCGGTAAATCTTAACCATACCATCGGCTGCATTGTGGTATAAATGCTGGGTTCCGACAGGGAAGGAAGTTGAGCAACTCTGTAGACGGGTCTTGATAAGGGAGAATGGGCTTGCGGCGGCAGCACCAAGCACGCCTGATGTAGCGCCACACAAGATGTTAATCGGGAGGCTCTGGACTTTTTCATCATTGTAGAGTAGGTTGCCCAGTGAGGCACGCATGGGCTCGTAGAATCCCAGACGGCAACCGTTGAGGAGGATCTGATAGATGTAGGCACAGCCCAGACCGCGATAGAGGCCGCGAATACCCTCATGTCTCAAAATGACGCTGACGCCATGAAATGGTCCGCGATAATGCTGATCTCGAATCGAGTTTGCTTGAAGCTCGCCTTGAAGCTGCATGCTGCATTGAAGTTCATATTAGCATGTTTTCACAATTAGGGTCGGTGGACAATGGTAGCTTACCGGATCTTCACAGTCTCGAATGGGTGGGTAGCCGTGACGGCACCACAAGCTGCGATACCGCCGCCCAAAAATGCACTTGTCGTGCTTAGCGGCGCCTCTTTCGATGTGTGCATCGTGGTACAAGTAATATCGGACCAAAATTTGTTCTGAAAGCAGAGATGTGATCGACTGATGATTGAGAGATACTGTTATTAGTGCCTTCTCTGAACTCCAGCTTTCACTGGTAATTGTCTCATTATATAAATCTGGTAAGATTGAACAGGACGGAGGAGATGGTGTAGTCAGGCTTAGTGTACGGTAGAATACTACGTAGTAGTTGCGATTCTAGTTGCATCATCTTACTAGCCAACATTCCGTCTCCAGCATTCCGGTCTGCCCGTGGTATCTAACTCAATCTAGTAAAATCGACTGTAAGCTGACAAGATAGCCTTTAGCTATATTAAGCGTAGGTAGTGAGGTAATGAGGCGTTTGCTTGAGACCTGCGCCACCGTGGCAGACAGGTCAACTGCGTCATTCGAGTTTCTGCATGGCTTGAGCTAACCTATGTTTAGACCAGTTTTCGGGTAGTACCTTGTCAGATACCGGCATGTTCATGCCGCCGTGGATCGATTGGGATTGGCCAATGGAGTAACCGAGCCTAGACTAATGATCTCATTCCCAGGTCCGCTCCGTGTCGTTACTTCTGGTTAACATATTCTGGAAACTCTGCGCAACGTTGATTTTATTAAAGCCCGACTGGAGAGGCTTTGATCTAGCTAGCTAGCTAGCTTTGTAATATCTTGAAAACCCTAGGACGTCTAAGGCCTTTGAAACTGTGGTGTATATGTTTGCCTCAGTCATATTAGGAACTATTAATAGCAATACCTAACCAAATACCATGCAATCGTGAAGTATCAGTCGAGCGGATCTAAACATACATAGTCTAACTTCAAGGTCACCAAAACATAATGTAATCTATTAAGAGCTTGCCTCTAGCCTGCTTAATAGAAATTATTAAGTAAAGTAGCGGAACTTAGGGTAACTTTCGCCCAGCCGAGTTACATCAATCTGCTTGTGATCCTCCACTGGCCCATCTCACGATCTCGGCGGCGGTTCTCACGGCTAAGCAAGAAGTGCAAAGTCAAAGACAAAACCGTAATTATAAATGTTAAACCACATCCGATCGCGTATTCTTTAACGATGTCAGAACTATGGACAACTGGCAACGTTCTACAAGAGTGTCAGGGAGTATACATACCTGTCCTGGGATACATGGCACTGCTGAAGAATTAACTATACTCGCCGAGGGTACCAAGAGCAGCTGCACCAATACTGCGCTTGATGTCATCACCTTGACTGTTAAAAAGCCATGCTATGTCGAACGTAAGGTAGGGGAATGTGTCTAGCACTACAAACTAGATGCTGAAGCATTGAACATTCGACTTTGTTATTAACAATAGCGAGAAGAAGATATCTGATGCCTACCATAGCGGAGTAGCCAGCGCTAGCAAACCCACAGTTACTATAACTAATTTTCTTCAAATTTCTAAACGCGTTTAGAAATGCTGGTAATAGGTGTGATAAATTCCAAATCATCTAGTTTTAGGCCGATGTGTTTCAAAAGTACCCGGTAATTACATCGCCAGAAATTCTCCACTACTCTGAAACTACACCTAGCTAACACCGCTGTAATGCGTTACAATTAAAGAAGTAGACCATCTGTGAAAATAAATTGCTTTATCTTAACTGTGTACTATTCACAGACGCAGCTTCTATTTTGAAGAATAAAGAACTTGCAGATAGCCAAGTAGCTGTCTTGGAGATAGCTAGTTCCTCAGGCTATAAAGATAGAGCTTCTGATACCTCAGCACTACAACAAGATCCTTGTCTAATCACAATATAAGGGCAGATCAATTATTGGCTACAGCTGTGGCTCCAGTGTATCCCCTAATCTTAGGTTGTTTAAAGTAAATGTTTCTATGTTTGATATACGCGGATTTAGGAAAACAGGGATGGTGATGGACTATAAGTTGAGCACGCTTACTACTTTGGAATTTCCCTGAATAATCTGTTAGCCGGACGCGATACTTTTCACCACTTACTATTCTCTTCCAAAATGCACGCCTCTCCCCGATTTCTTCTTATTCTTTCACTTGCTGCTGCAATTGAAGCAGCAAAGGGTTCCAAATGTCACCACGGGCGACCCAGGAACAGTAATTCCGCCTCCGAGATCATTTCCAGTGTTGTAACTCCGTCTGTCGAGACTAGCCAAGTTGTTTCAAATGGTCTTATTATCCCGACCGAGGTCGTCAACAACAATGGATATGCCAAAGTCCAAGAGACGGTAACCTCGTCTCAGAGGACTGCTTCGTCGCCACTTATGCAGCCCAAGAGTAGCATTATAACTGCTCTCCAGGAGCCTACCAAAAAGTTCTGCGGCAAACCTAATGAGTCCGAGGTCCTTTTCGGGACGCCCTGGATTGTTTTCTCCATGAACTACAACTACCAGTCAATTGAAGGCTCTTCCTGTGTCGGCTACTATGATTACACGGGCTCTGGCGATAACCAAACCATCCATTGGAGCGTTCTTTGGGATATCAATCCCAAGGTCGGCACCAACCTCGTCAAGGGTTATAACTTCATAGGTCTTACCCAGGGTCTAGAAACAAGGCTCAGTGATATCGAGAGTATCCCGTCCAAGTATGAGTGGGTCACTAAGAAGAGCTCTGAGTACAAAGGTGTGTGAGATATATGCCCTAACCTCGCCCCCTATTCGATATATGAATATGAAGACTGACTCTTGGCGCTTGCTAGGCAACGTTGTGTACGACTTCATGACCTGCGACACGAAGGGAGACTCAACCTCTAATAAGGCGCAGGAGCTCATGCTCTGGCTTAACTGGCAGGGTGGCCAGGTTCCCATTGGAT
This sequence comes from Fusarium irregulare, assembly GCA_027945245.1. Lineage (NCBI taxonomy): Eukaryota > Fungi > Ascomycota > Sordariomycetes > Hypocreales > Nectriaceae > Fusarium > Fusarium irregulare. The sequence continues at coordinate 168,445 of JAPDHF010000030.1, forward strand.
GGGGCGAGGGACCTATCGCTACCATCGACGGGCTCTTCGGCAAGGATGGTTGGAAACTATATCAGGGTGTCAATGACGACACTGGCATTACCGTGACGTCCCTCCTGTGTCCTGAAGATAGTCAATTTGGCAACGAAGAAGGTGGTAGCTTTGAGGGCGATATCAAGGACTGGCTCGTGGCGCTGTCCAAGAAAGGTATATTTAACGCGGATACGTATGTCAACGTTGGCAACGCGGGTATGGAACCTTACTATGGCACTGTCGACTTTGATAACCACCTGAGTCTTAGAATTAACGTCTAGAGAGAACGGGAAACTTTACTATAAACCTTTTTCTTTTCAAGTATATAATTCTAAAATTAGATTTTTTGTTAGCTTACAGTATAGTAACGAGACAAATTGTAACATAATTAGGACAGGATGCGGAGTTTCGTGTATTAAGATATGGAGAAGACTCTTTGTTTTCGGTATCACAGGTCTGTCTAACAATGACTAATCTGCTGACGTTTCGAAACAGGTGCGGGGTTAATCCTTTGCCTCCTTGCAACCATGAGCCTTCACCCCACCGCCTATGCGCCATGGCAGATTCTTTTTGCACCAAGTGCGCGTCCTGGCAAGAGTCCTTCGTCAAGGCTGGTGAAGAGCCTATAGAAGGCAACCGCTTTCCGAATTGGGTGGTTGTCAAGGCGTCGGCGGACCAAGGCTGTTCGCTATGCCAGATCGTATACCAATCTCGCAATTATGACTCAGACGTCTCAGACCCGGAAGGTTCAAGTCCAATCGTTGTTGACATAACGAAGGCTACTGCGATGTTCTCCCTGCTTGTCAGTTGCGAAAGTAATGGGATATTCTTTCGATTGCCTACTATCGTTGATGAGTCTGACGCGAGGCAATTTGACGACTATAAAGCGAGATGCAAAGATATTCTTGATCCTACGGCACCCGGGAATCTTAAGAAGATCGCATATATGGCTTCGGAATGGCTCCAAAAATATCGCCAAAACCATTGTCGTTGTAATGCCTCTCACAACGCAGATGAAGAAAGAATATTACCGACCAGACTGATTGACGTAGGGCTGGATACTCAACAGCCTAAGCTCATCAGCCCCGATCGTGACCTGTTGGATCTTGAGTACTTGATTCTCAGTTACGCGTGGGGTCCAGTAGCCAACTTCGCAAAGACAACTTCATCTAATCTTCAAGTCATGCACCAGTCTTTGCCTTGGGACGCTTTACCTAAAACGGTCCGAGACGCTGTTCTCTTGACACGAAGATTGGGTATCAGATACTTGTGGGTTGATGCGTTGTGTATTCTACAGAGTGAGGGTTGTGATGATACAGAGCACATCAAGGATTGGTCTTATGAGGCAGAAAGATTTGGGCATTATTACCAAAACGCCCTGCTTACGATTTCGGCCACTGGAGCAATGTCCTCCCATGAAGGGCTGTTTTTACCCAGATCCGACTTGGTATCATCCCCAAAGTCTGTGAAAGTTCAGCATATCGATTTGACTTTACGATCTTTTGTACCCAGTTGGAAGTCTGAGATGAGATTTCCACCCCTTGCATCTCGGGGGTGGGCTTTACAGGAGAGATTCCTATCGAAGAGGATATTACACTTTGGACCAAATCTGATTCTCTGGGAGTGTCAGGAACTAAGAGCAAGTGAGCTTGATCCTACGGGATTGGACCCCAGGGGCCCAGATGAAAGACAGGGATTCAGTTCTTCGAACTTTCTATCTATATTCCAGACACTCAACAACGAAGATATACCACTTAACCGCCTTATGGATCAATGGATGAAGTTTATCAGCGTATATTCTCGCGCAGAATTCTCTTGCTATTCGGATAGACTGCCTGCATTATCTGGAATTGCAACTATAATTCAGAAAAGGATTAAACAAAGATACATCGCAGGCCTTTGGGAGCCAGTCTTTACGCTTGGTCTCATGTGGGTCAGTGGAAAGCCTACAGAGACTAAAAAGCGGGAGACATGTGAGCAGCAACTCAACGTGCCTTCTTGGAGCTGGGCTTCTAACAAACATCGTGTTTTCTTTACGGATCCAATTTCTTGGAAAACAATGTGTCAGATCGTGGAATGTGATGTTAAGTCGAAAGGATCAGAGACTTCAGGACAGCTACTTAGCTGGCGGCTAAGACTCTGGGGAAGCTTTTCGAAATTGGATCTATCGCAGATGGGATTTGAGCGTCATAGAAAGACCAGAGTCAACTTGTTCGAGTCATTCCACGGCAGCGGACCCACATACTTGTATTTGGATAACTTCACCGGCTCCAAGATACCATACACCTCTTGCCCCTGCCTACTAGTTGGAGTTGAAGAGGGGATTGACAGGGATATGGAAGATGACGGTGATATGATCGCTCATGCGCTTGTTCTCGAGTCAACGGGCCAAAGTTCGGACTCTGTCGAGCAGTATAGGAGGATCGGAACATTAGACATTCGTTTTCGGGATTGGATGATCGGAGTTCAAGACGAGAGAACAATTGAGCTGAGATGAAATACGGTACCAAAGGCAAGGATGAATCTCGGTACGTTGTTATGATCAGGTAGTAAGACCTGATGACTAATCATCACAGAAAATGTAAGCTGACGAGTTATTATTCGACGACCCCTCTTTCTGTCATTATTTAAGCTGTTACATATTACTTACTATATCCATCTGCAAACTCGCGAAGCTTCCTATATCCTGGGCTGCATTTATATAACCTTGATATAATTGTCGTTGCTCAAAATGACCAATCGCGAACCCTTAACATCACTGGTGACTCCAACCCTCTTAGCTCAAATCGCAGAGGCCTATCTCCCTTTCTCCAAAACTGAGGAACTCAACTTCTTCGACTTTGAGTCAAAGGAAACCCAGGAACATTTTCAGAGTGTCTGCAAGTCAAGCAATGCCAGACAAGCTCTCATCGCTCTCAGCCAACTGAGTCCGGACGCAAGCCTACCAGACTTAGACCTGATGTCCCTTCTTCCTGCACCTACCGCAAAAGATTTCCCACAACAGTGCTTTGGCCTTCAACTTCTTCTAGACCAGGCTTCTCGGATCCTGTTTCCTGGTGTTGATGCGCGCTGGCAATCTGGATACTTTGGACCCCTCGGAAGACAACTCGCTGGGCAGTGGTATGCCTTGCCAGAGGAACAACGTCCGTATAAGTGGCGGAGATGGCAGGATATGGGTGTGGCAAGTTTTAGTTATTGGATCGCTACTCAAACTATGTGGGCTGCCCCATTTCTTCATGCAGAAGATCTGGAGAGTCAGCAGATTGGGCTGGATTTATCAGAAGAATTGCGTCAAGCTGTTGAGCATCACACTGGCAAGAAAGATCCTTACCGAGAAACAAGAGATATTACTTTGACGAATGATCTTCTTTTCCTACGCGAAGTTGTCAAGGGCCCGCCACACGATGAGGGTGAATCTAGTATCAGTATCACGAACTGGACATTCTGGTGGTGCATGATTCTGGATTCTCACTGGCCTATCATCAAGCGATTTGGTCGTTATCCATACCGGAATGCTATTCTTGGAAGGGTCAGCACAGATGAGGAGAAGAAGTGGTTGGATGATACCGGTCACTTTGGCGAAGCATCTCCTGAAGTCGCGGAGAAAGTTCGTGAAGATGTGGAGAAGGGACAGTGGACACCACTGGGCCATGATGAGAATAAGCTCTAAATATAGACCTCTGGACGTCAATCCGAAAAGTCTGTTCTCGTTCAACTACGTAACACCTTTATAGAACTCGTCCGATTCCCCTCAAAATCCTGAACATGACCAGGCTAGATAGGTACATACTTAAGGTCCTCATGGATCTGCTCCAAGATGCTAGGATACCTCGCCTTATAACCCATAGCCGCAGCACGATCCCCCTTGATAAGCATGTTCGCCGCAACGAGATGTTTGACCTCACCCTCACCAGCCTCTTCAAAGGGCACATTTCTGGGTTCCGGGCTTGAGAAAATCCCTCGTGCGTGCATCGCCTTGGCAAGTTGGGTCGCCAAATCCTTCCATGCGACGCGACTTGTTTCAAGCAGATAGTATCGACTGTATGGTGTTCCTTCTGCTGGCCCTTGAGCTGCAATGTCGGAGATCTTGATGAGAAAGTCAACGAGGTCGAGGACGTGGGTCTGCATAGGTTAGTATGAGTTGGTGAAGCATAGGGTGGGACTAACGTACCGTGCTCAAAATGGCGGTTCCATCACCGACATAAGGGACATACCCCAATGGCTTGGCATTGCCAGTGAGAAGATTATACCCAACACCCATGGTCTTGACCCCAGCACTAGCACCACCATAAACAACCGAAGGGCAAACAATGTAGGTATCAATCCCCTCGGCTTGCAAAACAAGGGTATCGGACTGTCCGTTAAACATGTCTTTGTGGATAGCCCGAATATCATCTTCATTCGCATCGTTCCAAACTTTACTCTCGGGGTTGAAATTTCCAGATGTCCCAAAGTCAATGAAGTTGCCAGCTCCGCTGATATGGATTATTCTACCTTTTGTTGCACGGGATTGCTGCCCGGCGATGATGGCGGCGACGGGCTCAGAGGTAAAGGAGTTGCCTGCGTTGACGGCGATGTCGTGTTCTACACTGGCGGCTTTGACTTTTTCGAAGTCTGTGAAGTCGCCGGTGATAATGCGGTCAACATTAAGGGCCGTCTTGAGGGAGGGGTCAGTGCTTCTGACGTAGGCAGTTATCTGCCAATCTGGGTGGGCTTGCTTGAGGGCTCGAGTGTAGGGAGCTGATCGGGTTGTTAGTAAGAATCGTGGTACCCTAGAGCCTTGAACATACCGCCAACGAAGCCAGATGCGCCGAAAACAATAACTGAAGGCATCTTGGATATGATTTTCTGTTTTTGGATGAGTTGATTGTAGAGTGGAATCGTAGAAGTTTGTGGTCGAGATAGTTGGATGTTAAGATGGAAGTGAGAATAGCAATTACTCGAGATGTTGTAGCACATTATATACAATCTAGTCCCTTAACGAGGCCATCGCAGACAACATACTGCTTAGTCGCCCGCCAAAGCTTATTTCCAATCACGGAAGCTAAACTCCCATTTCCATCATATTTCCATATCCGTAACGTGAACGCTATCCTCCATTTAGCATGTTGACACTCTGGACATGTAAGCCCACCAACGCTGACAGAGATAAGCCATGGTCGGGGTGTGTGTAAGGCTTAGCGTTCTCGGAATGGGCCCACCATTGCTAAGCGATAGTGTAGTGCTTTGTAAAACCCGCTTAGAGAGAGATACCCACTTACACGGGAGTCGGCACGGAGTTGCCCAATTATTAATTGCGTATTTGTTGTCAGCGAAGCTTATCGAGCTCGATTGGTAGTTTTATCTCACTCAAAATGAACAATGTGTCCATTCAGTATGCACCATAGCCGTGTTACTCATCAGCCTGTCGTAGTAGGGGATGTTACATGATATTATTTGCAAAGACCTTCCGAGCAGCTTCCGTCTCATGTTCAATCACATAGCCAGCAAGGCGATCCACTAGTCTGGATCGTTGCCAGGCGAAGGATATGGCTGCGCGAACAGTGCGTCTATAAGCGAATCCTTTTCGGAGTCCGCACTTTCAATTATTCCAGAAGGATCGTGCATAGCCAATTAGATTGAATGAGCTTCATAGAAGAGTCCGAGCCACAAAGGCATTTTCGCATCTCGGATGTCTAAAACCTCCGAGCAGATGATAAGCCAATAAGAAGATGAGAACAGTCCCATTGACTTCAGGGTACCTGTTCCTTCGCCCACTTCTGCCTGTGAATCTGTACCTGATCAAAGTCAAAGACACCACCTGTAGAAAAGTATTTCGTATCGGATGGTAAAAGTGATTGAGAAATGCATCCTTTGCCGTGTTTACCGTCTAACGTCCCCTTGCATATCACACGCTATACCGATTGTAGAACGTGCTGGAGGGCCCACCTCCGTCTTGGCTTCCGTGTCGCTTACTTAAGTGACTAATCGTAATGATTAGGGATTATCAGGCCCTTAGAAGGATTTCCAATCCTGGTAGTGGAGCTTCGTGTTAGTTGTTCGCGCACGTTTCAACAACATGAGACCCATCGTGAGATAGAATAGATATGTATATATAAAGATAACTTTCATTGACAATCTGGTCTTCATTCTCATCATAAAATTCCATAATCCTCTTCACCTTCCAACAAACTCAGTACATCTAGAACAAGTCATCATAACAAAATACCCTCAGAATGCCTTCTGAACAGTACCTCGTCGGCAAGACTGCCATCGTCACAGGCTCTTCCAAGCTCAACGGCATCGGCGCTGCAACAGCCCTTTCTCTTGCTAAGCACGGCGCCAATGCAAGTCTCTCCTCGTCTAATCGCCAATCACATACTGAAAGTTCCAGGTCGTTATCCACTATGCCTCCAGCGCCGAGGCCGCCGAAAAGGTCGTCCAAGAGGTCAAGAACCTTGGTGTTCAGGCCATTGCTGTTAAAGCAGATTCGTCATCGGAATCCTTCGGAACAGACATCGTAGAAGCAACTCTCGAAGGACTAAACACGAAAACGATCGACATCGTTGTCAACAATGCAGGCCAAGCAACATTCCACCCCGAAATCGCTGCCATCCCAGCAACAGCTTGGGACGACCTCTTCCGCACCAACGTCCGAGGTCCATTCCTGCTCATCCAAGCCGCTCTTCCTCACATGCCCCGCGGCGGCCGCATCATTAACATTGGCAGCATCGCAGGCAAGTTGGGCATTTCTCCACTGACTGTGTACGGAACTTCCAAGGCTGCGTTGACTTTCATGTCGACTGCCATGGCTGGCGAGTTGGCGGGCAAGGAAATTACTATCAATGTTGTTTCGCCCGGTCCTACGGCAACGGATATGACTATGGAGGGTACGCCGATTGGTGAGATTTTGAGGAGCCATCAGGTTGATAAGAGGGAGGGAACACCGCAGGAAATTGCTGATGCCGTTTTGTTTGTTGCGAGTCCCGGGTCGAGTTTTATGACTGGGCAAGTTATTCCTGTCGATGGAGGAATCCACATGCCATAAGCAGAGAAAGGACTGGCGGTTGGAAAGAAGCACGGCTGCGTTTTCTCTTTCCTTTCCTTTCCTATTTTGTTTTTCCTTTTCTTTGTACGATAGATCCCAGATAACGAGAACGAGGACAGCGTTCCTTAATGCTATATTTTCCCATCGACGCGGATATTGACCTTAGTAGCTCCAAACTATCTGCGGTTGTCTCGATCTTGATGTGTCGGGTTGTGCTTCTTGTATGTACCAAAATGGCTCATGAGACCGGTCTCCCGCCCAAAATTCTTGCCAAAGCTGTGACCTCCGTTTTCTCCGCTCTTGAAACCCGCTCAGCCGAGTCAAATACTGGAGAGAATCAGTTAGTTCAAGCCTCGCAAACTCGCGCTCATCTAAGGCAGCCCGTTGGTCCATAGTCTCGAGGTTATGGATTTGTTGATATGTCGGCCAGGGACGAGCTGCATTGGCGTACAATCTCTTGTCGTCGAGGAGGCCCCATGCTCTTTGTCGATATATCTGGACTTGACGCACGTATGCCTTCGCCCAAGGCTTCATAGCTTTAGTTGCGGAATACTCATGGACTCGAGAGTTTGAGGCTAGGGAAAGGGGCAATGAACTGGAATCTGGGTTGGGTGAGCCTATCTGTGTTAAGACCCAAGAGTCTAGGCTCGCGCGCATACCGTACTGAGCCTGGTCGAACTCGTAGATCCATGGCGGAAACACCCCGGATCTCACTATTATCCCTTCAAGCCACGACCTGGTACGATACCCTTGACCGCCCTCTACCTTCAGAATGGCAAGAAAGGTGGTGATTGGATTTAACCCACAGCAGGCCAGTCTATCGATAACCGTGGGGCCATATTCTGTACCAAGCGGTAAATCCTTCAAATACTCATCTGCGTCAAAGTACATGCTATTGGGAAACAACAACCTGCGATAACCCTTTCTCGTGCTTTTAGGACCCCCAGGGCATAGAGCCGGTGGATCCGGCAACCATGCATCGCCAATATGCGCAAGCCCCGCGCCGTACAATGTCCTGCAGTAATCATGTACTGAAGTAAACACCAGTTGCTGGACCGCATCAGGTCCTGTGTCGAATGCGTTGAATAGACGGACTTCGCGATGGAACTGTGCCGTGGCCTGCAAAGGAAAGGCACGGTAGATCCTGCAGACCAGCTCGTACCGGACAAAAGCGCGCAGGAGACGATGCCTCTCCGACCACCTCAAGCTCATAAAGGGCACGAGCTTGGTATCCAGCGACTGACCCTTAAACGTGCTTCCCGTTCCCAAGTTGAGGTCTGGAACACCCATGTAGGCACGAGGCGGATATTTGCTCGTGGCCTTTGACACATAGTCTTCGATGAGAACGATGTACCGGCTGACTAGGGAGTGAACTTCCCGAAGTTCATCAAGATCAGGTGCTTTTGATAGCGTCCTTCGCTTTCGGTAGGACAACATTTCGGCCAGTGAAAAATCGAGATTTCGCAAGGCCTTCATATCGAGCATCATCAAGATGTCTTTGAGGATGTTCTCTTCTTTGTCGTCGGAGATAAGGCGTTGTAGGATTTGTTGCAAGGTAGTGACCTCGTAGTGATCAAAATCAACGCCCATAGACTGGTAGGCTTCGAAGAGACACTCGTGGCTCTGCTTTGTCCCGAGATGAACGATGATCTCTTTCTGCACCAAAGTTGGGAGATATTCAAGACGGTTCTTTTCGGGAGAGGACATTTCGGTCGCTGGTGCGCAGTAATTGGATCTCGGCAGGCAAATAGTTGGTCTAGACGAGCCGATATTCAGGGAATCCTTCCTGCTGTTCAGCGCAGCGTACTGTTCTTTCGTTTGCGCGGTCGTTTTAGGGAATTGAGGTGATTGTATGTGCGGTGGTCTCTCGAATGCTTCCGGAAACGAGTGATGGAAGACTTGGGTTGTACGAGAGTCTGTGGGGAGGCAAGGTAGCAATATATGCACCTGTAAAAGCTTGATCTAAGGGCGACAACCTAGCCCTAAGAGAGTTTTGTTAATGCAACATGTTAGAAATGCCAGGCGACAAAGGTAATCCGTTTACTTTCAGATGATAGAGCTACTGTATGAGTCATCGCTCCAGCCGCGAATTATAGAACTCCGAACAAGCCATATTCATTGGCTGGAGTAGGCTGTACAAGCCCCCTGAAATTGAACGATTTTCGATCGGAGAGTTTGATGCTGCTGAATTCATCGCTGCCTGACAGGCAAGAGTTGCTCAAGTTTGTAAGCTTGGTGACATTAAACTGAGGGTGCTGATGGATAAAGCAACGGATTCATTGCTTCTTGCCTTCCAGGCAAAGTATACCCTTTGGGGGTTGAGAATTGCTTGTAAAGACTATGCACATCTATTATTGTCTATTGTCTATTGGGCTGGGAGACATTCTGTCTTGCAGATGTTGAAGTTCGGTGAAGAGATCAATGGTAAGGTGAAAAGAGGGGGCAGCAAGGCTTTTATCTTTTTTGAAAAGTAGAAACCTTGCTCTTGGGCAGCGCAAATGTTGTCCTGTCAGAATCGCAGAGAGCTAAACTTTGTACAAGGAAATCTTAACTGCTATTATCCGAGCGAGCGATGGAAGCTTCGAGCGACAACTGCCTGACAATATTGCCTTTGGTTGGCTTCAGCCACTACTAAACATTATAGCCAACGTGTACTATGACCACGTATCTCATAACCCAGCTGTTAAATACAATCCCATGTATGACTTGCGATGTAAGCTTTAACCCAGAACCTAGATACCATATGGCTACCTATCAGTATTTGCATGGTAGAAGTTACTCTTGCGTAATGCAGTTTGATAGAAGGTTTATCTTGAAACCTAGACGAGTCACAACACAGCTGTATATGATACTGCGTCTGACAAGGCACAGAACCAGATTTGTGCACCGCATGATGGACGCATGGTCCTCAACTTGGGACACATTTGCCTAAACCATTGATCAGCAATTTGAGACAATCAAAACCACAGAGGATAAGACTTACCTTCGTAATGACTTTCATTGCATTCCAAATAATTGGTGAGGACGCAGGAGCGAAGTTAATCGCAATGTCTCCGATTGTAGTCAAGCACGAGGTTACTCTGCTTGTATAATCCCTCAATAGAATGACACGGGCGCGAAGTTCAAGCTGCCGAACCTCTTGGTCGTGTCTCTGTTCGCTGCTGCGGACCAACTCCATTAACTCAGAAAAAGGATTGGTGGTTTCGGGCCACTTTCCGACACTCTCACGAATCCACTTCTGGGTATGCTCTTCGACAGCATTGTATGCTTCTTGCCATAAGTCGAGTGGTGCTTTTGAATGGTGTTTGGGAAAGGAAGTGTGTTCTGACTCTGGTAGGTTTAAGCTTGAAGTACCATCGATAGTTGCAGACGATGACCTATTTGTGTCGCCTGGTTGGGAAATACGATCACTAGTGGATTGTGGTGTTGGAGCGTGTTGCTGTGGAACTCTCGAGGTTGGCGGCAATCCATCATTCGCTGTAGCTACGATGCGTGGAGGCGTGGCTGTCTGGGCATCTACGGGCTGCCTTTTTTCTCGACCTTTGAAGCAAGACGATAAAACCGACAGGCAGCCCTCGTCGGGCTTTTTGGAAGTCGACATAACCCAACGAACAGGCATTGAAGTAAACAGATAAGTCGCGAAATAGAAGGAAGTATCAAAGGAAATCTCTTTGCAATAAGCAGTCGTTTTTTATTAGTTGTTTTCCAATCATACTGCCATGGCTAATGAGATCATCCTTTCTCGTGATGTTTAGTCATATCGTCTGAGCGTCGACAACCGAGCACATTTGGGCGAGGCTTGACTGAGATCTATATAGCTATATAAAGAAGAAGCTGAGGAGGGAAGAGACAACTATTGTAGCAGATATAGTAATCAATTGTTTTATCATGTACATCTAGGGAATGGCAACTTAGAAATTGAGGAGTTAAGTTACATTTAGCAGAGTTAATGCCTACTGTGCAGCAGGCTTAGATCTATGCGTTGATACAATAGCTTCCAGTTAATAATGATTAAATTCAATTGTGACAGTGAGGTGCTGATACGTTGGCCCAGATACAGTAAATAAGTACTGTCCTAAAGGACTCCCATCTTTAATAGGCGTAGTAGGTGCTGGTAACAACATACATCTAGTTGACAGCCAGGAGGCTCGGCTTTAGGCAAGCATTAAACATATTTAAGTCCCAATCAGAGTCTAACATCGGGAATACGTTGGGGAAAATCATTACACTCGCTTAATACTCTACAGGAACCTCTAGAAGCTTTGTGATTGGTAGTAGGGGGCAAATAGGGCCAGAGACAGGGACCTTTGGAACTTTGGTTCACAAGCGAAAGTGGAATTCCTTAGCGCTTACTTTAATTTCTTTTCTTAGCTAAGCGCCTAACATGGATTCACTCCTACAGTACATCTTAGCAATTTAGACTTCTCACGTACTTACCGAGTTCAACAAATTAAAGGTTGTTTCTTCTTATATAATTATGAAACAATAGTTATCTGTAGATACTAGAGTGCTGATTGTAATTTAATGCTGGATTGATGCCTTCCTGCGCTTCTGTAAGAATGATAGGTCGGATGTCTGAAACCCTGGTCCTTGAATCGACGGTGGAGCTAGATTCAGGGGGCTGTGCCGTTTTTGAAGGATCAGCTATTAATTATAAAGACAGTGGTCCTTGCTACAGTAAACGGATCTCTTCTCCATCCTTTGCCATCACTCAACAATCAATTTATCGCCATGAAGTATTCCCTGCTGTCTATTCTTTGCATTTCGTCCTCGGCTTTAGCCGCCTTCCCTCGCGGATTCGAATTGTAAGGACGTCAATCCTTTATCCAACTCACCGCTAATTAGTCTCAGCTCATCCTCTCTTATCCTACCGCGCGCAGATAACCCCATTAGTGAAGATGGCAACTGTGGTTCCAACTCCGACATTAAGGCGACATGCTTGGGGTCTGAATTCGGTAACTGCTGCTCAGTGAAAGGCTACTGCGGTAAGACTTCGGCATACTGCGATGAGGGCTGTCAGAGCTCGTTCGGTAAATGCGGATCATCAAAGTCCGATGGGCAGCTTGTTAGCACTTCCGGGTCTTGTGGTATAACTTCATCGGGGAACAATGTCACATGCCAAGGGAGTGAGTTCGGAAATTGCTGCTCCGCGAAAGGGTACTGTGGCAAGGTTGACACGTACTGCGGTGAAGGGTGAGTAGAACTAAATCACCTTTAATTCTGACATGGTCGCTAACGTATGTTCAAACAGCTGCCAAAGTGGTTTCGGTACCTGTTCATCTGATGACAAGTCTTCCACGGCCACCACAGCAACTCACAAAACGGCAACCTTGAAACCGACCTCTTCAATGGACGATGTCAGTTCAACCTCGGAAGCAACCTCTTCGGCAGACGATGCCACTTCTGCCGATAGCACTTCTACCTCGGAAGCAACCTCTTCAACGGACGATGTTACATCTATTGATAGCACCTCAACCTCGGAAGCAGCCTCATCGACCGATGCCGATTCGTCAAGCCCATCGACAGTTTCCTCCAGCGCCGGTACTAAGGCTGGGATGACGGTCGGATTCGTGATCATCCAAATCGGAGCGATCGGCTTGTTTGCCTGGCTTTGATACGAAGAATAGGAGACTCTTCTACAGATAACACACGACGCTGTGGTGGCATATCATAATGAAACAGAGTATACATTGAATGGGGAGGAATTTCGAAGTTGTCTATGAGAATAGGATAGAGGTAGACTTGGCAATCGCAATAATATTGTACAAATAATATAGGAAGGGCCGAAGAAATACACGTCGTCCAACGCATTTATCATTGCCACTAAACTTCATTCAATGCCCTATCAGCACCTGTTATTGATCTTTTGTAACAAAAAATGTCCCCCAGCATCGGTTTTCGAATCCATCATCGATTGGTATTGCTAACAGTTTGAGAACGCTCCAAGTGATATGACTTTAAACAACCGTATACCTATCGAGCCCTAGGGAACTAATATATCATACAGAGCTCGATTAACTAAGCAAGATCCTTTTCGACCTCATCTACCCATCCACGTATATCGTCAAAACGCGTCCTCATCCACAGGTATGTCGGACGTGTAACGTCTCGAAACATCACTTTGCGCTTTGGATCAGACGTAGAAGTGACTTTCTCAGCTTTCTTCATCCCCTTCTTAAACGGCCCAAATTCTGAACCAATTTCCCATACCGCGACGTCCAGTATTACCTGGTTGATCTTGCTGTGGTCTTCCCATCGGTAGACTTTCTCATCGTGATCAGAGTCCTTTTCCAGAATCGGAAACACCAAGTCATGTATAAACTCGGTGCCAAGCTCTTTCGCTTCCCCCTCGCTGGCCGAAGGCACCTGCATCCTGATTGTCTCCAAGTTGCAGCCTCGTGAGAGGGCTTTGGCGATTTTGCTCTGTCAGGTGTTAGTGGCGGCCCACCTTTCTTCTCTTGAGTATGGAATTGGATCTTACCAGGTGTATCGCTGTTGACCGAAACCTAAAATGCCTCAATTCCGGCAGATTGTCGATCAGAAGTGCCACTGTATTGGCATCCAAATATGGCGTATCCCAGTCCCGAATGCTATACGTGTTCATGAACTCCAGAGTGCTCAAGTTCTTATGCTTCAAGATTCCTTGCAGCATTGCATCTTTCAATACCGGGTTGGGCAAGTCTGCGGAATGGACGTAAACTGTGAGACTAGTCAACGTGTCGAAAGAAGATACAAATTCCAGGCCGGGCTCCTCCTCCTCGGTCTTCGCAGTCTGATCGCCTCGATTTGCGAATGCTTGGTACCCCACATTTAAAGAGAGCCTCTGGACCTTAATTTTGGTGCTTTCAGTAGAAGAGAAAGTCCTAGTCAGTCGCTGAAACAACAATGACATCCGCATGCTCTGATGACTAAGATCGATACTTTCCAGTGCGGTAAAGTCAATCGCTCTCGTGACCGCATCTACCTCATCGGAGTCCATGGTCCACGACACACGCTGGAGAGAAAGCGACTTCAGATTGGTAAAGTCGTACTGCCTCTCGGAGGATCCGTTTAACTCCTTTGTCCCGTCCATTTTATTCTTATAAAAATATTGAAAGACGCTCTTGTCAAGGGTCAGACTTCGGAGTGTGGACCGTGAATTCCAGATGAGTGCAAGAGGACTGTCTTTAGTAGTATAGATATCGGCCGTTTCCAAATGAAGGTGCCTTAATCCCTTAACTGTTGTCAATGGTAACGCATCTGGTGTTCTCCCTTCAGAGATCTTAAGGTAAAGAGCCCGAAGCTGATTGTTGGCAGCCAAGCTTTTTGCCATTGATCTATTGATTGGTTAGCAGTGATGACCATGTGCGTCGGATATTCACATTCATACTCCGTGAAGTCCGTGGATGCAAAAACCTGCAGTTTACTCGCGCTTTTCAAGAGCTCTTCAATATAGCGGTAAATAATGAATTTGTGTTTTTTACCTGGATCACCAATCTCAAAAGCAGCTTGCCGAATGAAGTTTGCAATTTCAGGCCGCCTCTTTTCATCCACTTTAGGAAAGGTGTCTTGTTGTCCCTTGTATTGGCCTTCCTTCCTCAACTGCTTCCTTTGCTGAATTGTAAGAGCTGGTTCAATACTCCGGATAAGTTTAGCAAGGTGGACATGATACTCTACGCTTGCTTCGACGCGCTTGTATAGTTGAGGCATAACGAGGCTGTGGAAAGCCTTGCAGGTTTTGCCCAGGTTTCCCAAAGTCGCCTTGTCTTTGATCTGATCCATTGTCAACGGTTGGTAGGAAGTGGTGAGTCAGAATTGTAGCTTACCTTTCTCAACACCAGATTCATAGTCTCCGGGGGCAAGGATGAGAATGGGCCATTGGAAGTATTGGCTGATAGCTGACCAGGCCGGTGGCTAATGTCTTTCGTCACATCTCCGGCCTTTGGCTTTAATTGTTGGCCAGTTAGCTCGTCTTCAGACTCATTGCTTTGAGATTTTGTCTTGGGCGCTTTTCTGTCAAGCTTATCATTGTTGGATGGTGGAGTTTTGCGCTTTGATATTTTCTCAGGTTCTTGGGAGGGCAATTCTGCAGGGATTGACTCGTCAGCCCTGACTTTGAGTCTCGCGCTCCTTCGTTGAGCCATCTTGTGCTACCAGTCTTGAATTTCTCAGTAGTAAGAGGAGTGGAACGGAGAGTTTGAGTTCTAGAGACCCCTAACATGTTTTGGAAAATCTATCACGTGATGATGCTGACATCGACGACCCTTGCAGATGACGAAAGTCGCCCTCTGCCTTGATTTTGTCCTCCGGGTCTTTCTAAATTCAGATACCTCCTCATTAATATCGTTGGGTTTTCTCTCTCTCTCCTAATTGTTGCTAATAACAAATGGGGTAGCTGATGCACGTTTCTATAACTTATGATATCCTCAGGTCACAACTTCTTACTAACCAAAGGTAGCTGCCCAAACATCCATCGTTCTAATCTTGCCACCAGAAAACTGTTCATCAGCTTTTGAAACCGCTTCCCTTTGACTCCGCAGCAAAGTCTTGACTTTGGTATCTTTAACAAATTTCTCGACATCTTCAAGAAACTCAGGACTTTTGACTCCTCCGACCTCCCACTTGCCATCTTGCAGCTTCTCGTCGGGTGCAATGGTTGTCTCTTCCTCTACCTTCCACCCAACCTGACAAGCAATTCTCTTGATATCCGTTGGTGTGAGCAGACAACGAATATTCGCCTCACTTTCCGGGTGGTGTGCTGCGAGTGTAGCTTGAGCAAACGCTGCAAGGATATGAGGGACAGCGGCCGGCGAAGAGGCTTGCATCGAATACTCGGCGATGCAGAGCCTATCGACTCGGCCCCTCAATGCCCTGAGCATGCTTCTGAGGGTCTCTTCATTGTCGAGGTACCAGATACAGTGAACTAGGACGGCGCAGTCCCATTTCTTATCGCCTGTCTCTTGCAGAAAATCCTCGAGCTTTCTCTGGCGGAAAGTAATGCGATCGCCCATTTCACCCTTGATTATATGATCTTGTGCTTGACCGAGCGTGTATGGCGCGCCGTAATCAAGAGGTGCGGGGTCAAGCGCGTCGACATGACCCGATGGTCCCGCGAAATGACCCAGGACGACGGTACATGTTCCTTGACCACAGCCAATCTCAAGAATGTTGGACGAAGTCGGGATCTTGAAAAAGTTGAGAATATTAAGGCGATGAGTTGCTTGGTCGATCTCAATTGCCAGTGTCTCTGGAGTATTTATATTGTAAGCTGCAATTGTGGGGGCAACTGACAAGGGCTGTGGCTGCCATTCTTTGTTAGAGGTAGAGCTCATTGTAACAATGGAATGGAGTTTATTGTTCGGAAAAGAGCCTTGGCATGATTAACAACCTGGGAAGACTATAATTTATATTTAGAGATAAGGAATCTCTATAAGATTCGTAATCACCAAGATAGGAAGTTGGTTAGATACTGTGCCTTTGTGAGTCATGCTGACGCCCACTAACCGAGTGCGATTATACCATTTCGTGCTGTCGATACGAATCCTTGCATCAACTGAGTCACTGGGCGTTAATTACAGCTTATTCCCGGTAGAGTATCATATGATCCCCATGAAGCTAAGAGACTTATGCATTTATCAGAAACCACGTTACCAATTTGACATGTCTCTCCATAATTGGCTCAATAGGGTCTGTGCGATTGACAGCTCACCAATGGACAACACGATAATGTGGAGGCCAAGTCTCTCACCGACCAAGCTTTAACATCAACAGTCCAGCCCAGCAAGGACATTCAATCTTTTTCCCAAAACACTCCTTCTTCAAAAATGGGCACCAAAACAAGAACATGGGATATTCGCTCTGCTTTAGTCAATTCGGTTATTAGTACTCAACTCGAAGCATCTCGCGAAAACGCCCAGGCGAACCATCAAAATATTGCCAAGCGATGGCAAAATTGCTCAACCGAAAGCTTGGATCAGCAGGACTGGCCACCTTCCCCGGAATTCACCCCAGAACTTAACGATGAAGGCCTTACAACTGCCGACTCAATTGCTTTCATCCGCAAATCGGACCCTCGAGCTGGTGGCACATATCTTATTCTCGATGTCGCGCGGAATAGAGCTTTGACGTGCCATCAAGGCCAAGTTCGACTTGAACCCATCAGTCTCGACAACAAGAACATCTCGGAAAAAGCTCAATGGTCATGTACCGAGCGTAACGGCTTCAAAGGCTTCCAGAACGTCGCAGGAGGGGGCTTTTTGGGACACGACGTCTGGTGGCATTTCCGCGGCAATGCTTCCGCCCATAGTCTTTGGGAAAGCTTCACTATTGCTAGACGTGATGGCGGTTTGTACTGGTTGCAGATTTTGCATTGGTGGACGCAGTGGCAGGTCTCTGCGAGTGAGGAAGGGAATGGAGTTTATCCGGAGTTGGAGGGTGGTACTTCTTGGGAGTTTGTCAAGGTTTTGAATATGGGTGATGGAATTTGATGACCTTGATGATGCACATGAGTTTTGTTTGGGACTTTGGCGTTTGCTTTTTGTTATGAGGTTACGAGATTTTGATACAGATTGGCTTACCGCTTTCGACATGGAAAGAAACTGGTTACAACTACAGACTAGAATATACACTACAAACAGGATACTGCATTTATGCCTAAACGCAATATTTCTTTCACCGGATTTATCTTGTATTTGTTATTTGCGGCTGTTACATGCACCGCAATGCAGCGCGACTATTGGATTGTCTGGATCAATACCGCCACATCAATCATAGATTGCCAAACAACAAGTGCGGGGTCACCACAGACTTCTATAAAGCCGTAGCTATCCAGCTCAACTTTACACTCGACCACCATCATCTACCGACCGAAATTCTCAGCAATGTCTAGTTCTGTCTCGAGCGCAGGCGTCATGACGCCTCGCACCATCTCCGAGGCCGATCCAATAGAACGGTGGCTGGACTCCTCAACCGCTGGTATCGACACTCCGACTCACACAGAGTGTACACCAGCAGCATCTGAAGCCGGCGATATAATGTCAGGTCATGGCAAACTTAGTCGCAAATGCGATCCTCATCACGACGGAAAATACATCATCCTCGACGTCGCCAACAATCGCGCTCTCACGTGTCACAATGGCAACCTACGCCTCGAGGCAATTGACCTGGGTAACCCCCAACGACATATTCCCGAGAAGGCGCAGTGGGAGTGCAACGAAAGAAATGGCTTCAGAGGTTTCAAGAACATCGCTGAGGGGACCTTCCTAGGGCATGATATTTGGTGGGACTTTTATGCAAAGGTGTATCATCACAAAGGCTGGGAGGACTTCACTTTGCGTGGGCAGGAAGGTGGGGTGTATCTGATACAAAGCCTGGACTGGTGGACACAGAGACAAGTGTCTGCGAAGGAAGCTGGGAGTGGGCTGTTTCGACAAGACGAAGGAGGAACTCTGTGGGAATTTGTCAAGATAGCGAGTTGATATGCGGTCGTGATATTGTGTCGCGATCTAGTGTAGACTGTGGACCAATACGAGAGACATCTATTAATAGGTGACGAAGTCCTGACCGAGCTGCGTCAATAAATTGTCCTCGTATCAATGCCGAATATTCATTGTGGGCGTGTAGACAGTGTCGTCATGGCCTTTTGGGAGCATCATTATGATACCCCAATTACCATCTTGTAGAAACAAAGGACAGGTCGGATACGCCGTACCAAACAATTACGCAATTCCCTCGTACTCCAGAAAACGGACAATACCGTTACCCAGTCCCCAAACAGTTAGCCGTTAATCATCACGGCTGGCAATTGAAGTAACGTAACTAAACCAACCAGTTAGCGTCACCCAAAATAATCCGTGGCGTCAATCCAACGAACCATTTCTCTTTCCAGCATTACGGCTGACAGGTGGGGTTTAAGGTTACTTCTGAGCTCTAGTCCCGTACTATCGTCTAGCTTGAACAACAAAGC
This sequence comes from Fusarium irregulare, assembly GCA_027945245.1. Taxonomy (NCBI): domain Eukaryota; kingdom Fungi; phylum Ascomycota; class Sordariomycetes; order Hypocreales; family Nectriaceae; genus Fusarium; species Fusarium irregulare. The sequence goes on from JAPDHF010000030.1 coordinate 187,437, forward strand.
TAAGCTGGACAAGTGTTAGGTCCCTGAAGATCATTGGCTTGGCTAACGCCTTGAAAGGATATGCCCCTCCAGACGAGCGAATGCGAACTTGAAAAGAGCCACATTATCATCATCGGTCTTTTAGCTTCAGTGTTCCAGTTGAATGGGTAGAAGCAACAACGCTAATGCACGTGGGTATCTCGAATGGGTCGTCCATTCGAAACTTTAGCTTTGGCGTTGCTCAGAAGTTATGAGAAGGTTGGTTTTGGGCTTGCGCGAAACGTAGCAGAAGAGATTGTTGCCAGCATGAAGCCTCAATCAGATGCGTATTTGAACAGCTCTTGTGCCGTCCAAATTGACAATCCAGACATCAATTCAATCTATTCATCTCACCGCATCTACTTCCTCACAATGGCTTCACACGGAGAAGCTCTCGCTTTGCAAGTTGCCTCTGAGTCAGAGACATCTCTTGCCTCAATCCCATCTCAACCTACCGAGCCTAAACAAGAAGTCGTCTTGGCTTCCCCAAAGGAAATCGCTCTTCCTGAACAGCGCGGTTCGGAAGCAACCCGCGATCTCAAATGTAAACCCTGCCCTACTCTCTTCAATCATTGCGATCTAACAGTTACTAGACAGACATGCCTCAACATACCGCAAGATCTTCACAATCATCTTCGTCGCCAACGCAGCCGTCTTCATCGCCCTCATGGTAACTTCCAACGCCACCCTTCTTTCCCGCGACGCCGCCAGTGCAGCATCAGCCAACCTCATGGTCTGCATTCTGTTCCGCCAAGAAGAATTCGTCAATCTCTGCTACGAAATCGCCGTTCTCGTCCCGCATTCGTGGCCTATCTGGATCCGGAAGCGTTTTGCCAAAGTATTCCACTATGGTGGCTTTCACAGTGGTGCTGGTGTCGCTGCGACTGCGTGGTATCTTACTTATACTATCTTGGCTACTATGGAGCATGCTGAGGATAAGAAAGAGTATCGCTTGGTGAATATGATTACTGGTTGGGTTGTTGTTTGCATGTTTTTTGTTATTCTCGTGGCTGCTTACCCCAGCATTCGACGAAAGTTTCACGATCACTTTGAAGCTTTCCATCGTTTTGCAGGATGGGTTTCACTCGTTGCATTCTGGGTCCACAACATCGTTCAAGCCCGCGTCACAGCCCACGAGTGGAACAAGTCCATCGCCTACGCGCTTGTACGATCTCCCAACTTCTGGTGCATCTGCGTCACAACCTCCTGCACAATCGCATCCTGGTCCCGTCTCCGTCGTCGCGTCGTCTACCCTGAGAAGCTGAGCGACCACGCTACCCGTCTTCACTTCAAGTACAGAGGCATGAAGCCCTTCTACGGTCTCAAGATCAGTGAGAAGCCACTTACTGAGTGGCATGCTTTCGCTACTATCCCTGACATTGAGCCTGAGTCTGGAAAGGTGGAGGGTTTCAGTGTTGTTGTTTCCAATGCTGGTGATTTCACCAAGAAGCAGATTATGGATGCTGCGGAGCGAAAGCTTTGGGTTCGAGGTGCTCCTCTTCATGGGTTGCTGTACACCTCCAAGATCTGGCAACGCATTGTTATTGTTGCCACTGGCTCTGGTATTGGACCTTGTCTTTCTCTTCTTTATGCTGATGTCACGCCTCGTCGTGTCCTTTGGTCGACGCGTGATCCTGAGAAGACATACGGGCCGACGGTCGTCAGCGCTGTCAAGAGAGCTGATCCCAACGCACTAATCTGGAATACTACGACTCGCGGATATCCAGATATTGTGCTCGAGACTTACAAGTTGGTGGTTGAGTCTAATGCAGAGGCTGTTTATATCATCTCAAACCCCAAGGTTACGGATAAGGTTGTATTTGGTATGCAGACTCGGGGTATTCCCGCCTTTGGCGCCATCTTCGATTCATAAACAGAAAGAGTCTGGCGCAGGGTTATGGTCTGTTGGTTTGTGGCTGGTAAAGGTATTTCGGCAGAGTGGCATTTATTCGCTGGAACCTTTTCATAATTTTCTGTTTTATGGATGAGATATAAATAATTGTTTATTTGTCTTGACTTACTCCCTACCTGAGAAAGTGCTAATACGTAGTGGCTTGTTACGCGCGCGCGGTAGAATCTTACTGAGCATCGAGTTTCAGAGAACTAATACACAGAACACACCCAAGAAACCTAAATGATATGGATTTTGTCATCGCTCTATTTATTGCATAACATTATGTATTTGAGTTTTTCCTAAGGTATATATATGAAAGCAACACAATAGCATAAGATTACCGAGATATACATAACACATTGTAAACCAAAAGGCAAATCGCAAGTTCAAAAATAGTATTAGGTATCAATACGTAAATCCTAAGATGATCATGTTTGTAAAAGCCCTTTCAACTCCAGAATATTCTTAATCTCAGCTAATTGAATAGGCTTTGTTAAGAATAGATCAATACCACTCAACAAAGCCTCTTGCTGAGCATCTTTTGAAGCTAAACCAGTCAGTGCGAAAATACTACACCTTGGTATAGCGTCTTCTGCTTCAGAAGCACGAATTGCTCGCGTGGCTTCAAATCCATTCATAACTGGCATGGAAATATCCATGAAGATACATCTAAAGCTCCTTGGGCTCTTCTTGTATCTTTCTACCGCCTGCTTTCCGTCAGTAGCTGTATCGTATTCCAGCTTTAGCTTCTTCATGAACATTATAAGCATCTTCAAATTGATCGGGTTATCATCTACTAAAAGAAATGTGTTGCTTTTGGATTCGTCGTTACACATGGGATCTGGCCCCTCGAATGGTGTGATGAGAGGAGAGCGAGGCAAGTGTCCCCCGGCCGTTGTAAGTGCTTGGTCGAAGGGATTACTCATAATATCGCTGTTCGCAGATTCGATATGAGGGGGTGTTGGGGGACCCTTTTGTATTGTGGGGATTACGTGGTCGTGGGCTTCTTTGCTGGAAGATGTCCTGGAAAGGGGGAGTTGTAGTGACATTGGCACACGGTTGATGGCCCTTGATAAGATTCTAGTCATCTTCCGGGGGCCGATACTATATAAGATTAGCTTGGGAGGTGCGAGTGTAGTTGCGAGACAACTTACGGTTGATGTGTGAAGTAAATACGCTGCCCATCATTTTCACCATGGCTGGCATTGGCTTTTTCTGCTTTGCGAGCTCTGACTGCATTTGGACATATGACGACTATCGGCGTAGATTTGTCACTTTGTATCACTGTCCTGGCTTCCTCAAATGAGAAATCATCGCATAGCACAACATGAGGAGTATTCTGTGTTTCGGAAGGTTGGATGACCTTCATTCCTAACCAGTCTTGGCACACTGAAATAAGATGATCCTTCTCGCTCAATGGGCCTTCAAGGTAAGGGCTTTGAAGATTCTGGTCTGCCTGATCATTAAGACCTATCACCGAGGCACTGCGACCCGCGAAGTCATTGGTAACTTCTTGATCTGAAGCCGGCTCAGTAGTGTCATCGGGGGTCCGCTCGGTGAGTTTCAAGGGCAGACTAATGGATACTGTGGTTCCGACAGACACTGCACTGCGAACATCAACAGTTCCACCAAGGGCTTGGGTGATTCGCCTGACAATACTCAGTCCAAGCCCAGTTCCGGCGTTCATCATATTTTGCTGCGTAAAAGGGCTGAATAGATCGTTGGTGAGGAAATCGCGAGTCATACCACATCCGGTATCAGCAATGATCAGTCTCACAAGACGTACCGCAGGATCCTCGGTTGTCGATTGCTCCACCTTGACATAAATTGAACCAGTTGAAGTAAATCTGAGGGCATTCCCGAGGACATTCATGACGATACGTCGGATTGCGCCGGGCTGTACGTGAAATCTCCAGTTGTCTTCCGGGTCAAAATGAACCACGAATCTGACAGAGTCCTTGGTTGAGTTGGCCTGCTCTGTTTGGCCAAACGATAACTTATGAAACTCATGACCGACGTGTACGCTTTCGACAACATCCTCCACAAGACGAGGGAGGTCAGCGTCGGACGCGATGCTCATCATGCCAGCTTCGAGACTGTTGTTGCGGGAAATGCGCAGAGCGCGATTATCAACCTTTGTGTGTGTGTAGTCGGGGCCAGTAGCCAGCGAGGAAGTGAAATGATTAATCTTGCTCCAATCCAGAATCTGATCAATCGTATCGAGCAAAGTACGACTACACGCTTCTATCGAGAGGAGGGCATCCTCTTGAGGAGCGCTGAGCTCTTTGCTGCGGAGTATGCCAGCACCAAAGAAGATGCCATGTAGTGGTGAGCGAAGTTCGTGAGATATCGAGTCCAACACGTCCAACTTGGACAGCTCAACCTCACGCTCCTTGATGAATGAGACCTCAGCCATGAGAACACTACCAAGAGCTCGTAGGTAGCTGAGTTCTCGCTTGGGTGAAAATACCCGGCTTGTCTTATTACTATAAGCAAACCCGCCGGCGAACCAGCGTCGCTTTTGAGCGTTCCATATAGGGAAGAATGCGACGCTCGTAGCGCCAGGTAGAAGCTCAAAGATTACTTTTCGAAGTTCTTGCCTTGATTTCAGCTGGCCGGGGGTAACCGGTGAATCGAGGGGAGCGTCGGGCGGAAATTTACCTTGCCCGTCAATATCTTCCGTGATAATGCTATCACCCGAGGTATCCGAGGAGCTATCTTCGCTTAAGAAATCATGCACATCACTCTCGGAGTTGTCGAAGTTCCATATCGTGCCTCGCGGGTAGTAGCGCAATAACTTCTTGAGGGTCGAGGCATACAGGGTAGAGTGACCAAAATATGAGTCTCCGCTGTCCTTAGCCTCAGCTGTCACAGACGAACCGAGTACTGGGCACGGGCCATCCGCGTCGATGGGCGTGTTTGGCCCATTGTCCGTTCCAGGACTAAGATGTGACGATGAGGCGTCGAGCAACAAAAGACCCTCGACCTCCAAGGCGTCCCTCATGATATCGGTCGCAGTCGCGCAAGTATTGGCCAGACGGTCCCCTCGATGTCTATCATCACTGGAATAATGGAACTGTGGACTGAAGTCGGTTCCTGGTGTCCGTAATCTCGGTTCTGATGCTAGTAGCCGGTCGTTCCTTAGGTCTGTTTTTGAATGCCGCCCGTGAAAGAATCTTCGAATACCTCGAGTCACGCGATCTGCCTGACGATAACGCTCGCTAACACGTCTTTCCTCAAGATGCGATATAACGGACTGGGCTACGTCTCGGAGAATGTTCCTTGATGTTCCGTCCAAGCCGGATCGAGGTTTTGAATCGAACACACACAGTACACCAATGACGATGCCGCGAGGGGTCACAAGTGGTACACCGGCGTAGAAGCGATGATGCGGCCAGCCAAGACAGTATGGTCGATCGCATAGTATGTCGTCGTGGTTGAGGTCACTTATAACTGTCACTGGAGGTTCTGCACCGATGCTCTCTGGTACTTGTAATGATTGGAGGTCTGGACAATTGATGGCGCGTTCGCACACTCCGAATGAACGGGGGAAATGGGTCCCGCAAAGCCAAAGGCCTTGATCGGCGCATTCTATCCTGGAATTGGGCTGTAGAGGCGTGTGTGGTGTAGCTTCGGCGACAACGAATTGACTGAAGCGATCGAAGAGGGAAATGAGGGATCGAGAGGCATTTAAGCGTAAAGCAGTGAGCTGGCAAAATGCTGTCAAGCTCGTGTCGGATGAAGTTGTAAGTTGATTTGAGGGGATGAGGTTTATCGGAGAGTTTGGTCTGGAGCTCGATATCAATTCCGAATTGTATCTGCAGTAATGGCGATGGTTAGCTTCGTCTTGTGGTTCACGAAAGACGACAGTGTGACAAACCTGAATGTCTCCCTCTCGCGAGCAAGCTCAATCTGCCTCCGTGTCGGGCCCATGATGATGGTAGACAGAACAATGGGATTGATGGAACGCGATTAGAGAATAAAAATGGCAAACATTAGGCGACAGTGAAGATCCCTGCTGAATGCGATGGTGGGTTGGTTGATCAAGACTCATAACACAAGATGGAAGAAATAAAAGACATGCCTCCGCGACCGTTGACTGAGTTAAGGACGAGCGGCAGCTCTGGACCACTAGCAGGGTTCAGCAATGTGGCGAGTGTGAGCGCTTTGCTCCTTGGTCTCAAAAGGGCAATTTCCGCTATTGGGCCGTAAAAGGACCTTCCTATTCGCTAAGCAGGTAAGGGAATTTTCCTTGTGGCAAATAGCCATACATAGTGTGGCTGTCTCATGCTGTAGCAACGGCACTACAACTAGGAATTGATGTCTGGCCTGGGGATGACCACGAAACCCGACAAATCGTACGTTGGTTGTCGGGCCTCCGTCCGTCAGTCTAGATTTTGAGAAACGGGCGTAACACCATCCGGTAACCTTGTAGCTTTAGGCAAGCGGAGGTCCGTCAAAGACGGCTCCGGCATCAGCGATTGGCCAGATGAACACGGTAGGTAAGACGTTCTAGACCGGTCCATATTGTTTTGCCACACCGGACTTCACTATTCATGGGAACCTTGAGCTTCAGTTGTTGGATGTGGTAAATGAGAAATGTGCCAGATTTCTTTTTGCCGAATTTCCTTGTCACCAGGCCTGACCGACACGACACGCAGAGCTTTGACACATAGAACTGGAGCAGATCTTCTGACAGCCCAATCCCCTGACTAGGAATAGCAGACCCTGAAAACTGTCAAGACCCTTGCTCCGCTGAGGGGTAGCTTGGCGAGGGACGCAACCCACTGTTAGGTTTCAGGCCCTGGTTCATGTTGCAGTGAAAGAAGAAAACGCCCATTGAGAAGATGGTGAACTGAAAACTTGGTAGCTTGATCAAAACACTAAAGGATGCTCTATAACGGGTAAGCTGATATGACTTGATAACGTTATTTTAATGACTTTTGGACAAGGCCCGCTGCCAAGAACCTTATTGAAAGTGCGTGGTGTTATTAATCTAGGTACCCAGCACAGCCGAAGTGGGGATCCAGGGTAGCGTAGTCAAAACATGACTACACCCATAGATGCGACATTGTGAATTGTCTGTCGCATGTACTAAGCTTAGTCGATGATCATGCTGCAATATCAGCTGCAAGACGTACAAACTTACCAAGACAGGTGAAGCGTCGCTAACAGCACAAGGTCTCGAACGCAGAGATTCGCATTCATCAGAGGTACGTAAGCGTGTCCAAGAATTCTGCAGGCCCAGTCTTTGAGCGGACGTCCTCCCCCAGTCCTTATCTTGTAATTGGTTGAAACTTAGATCCCTTGAACCTTGTGGTCCCTTGGACCCTGAATTCTGAACCTTTTGAGCACTTATCCACAACCAACGTTCTCGGCTTTTAGGCGGACATCCGCCAGATTTTGATTGGCTTACATACGAACCATGACGTTCCACCTGCATCATGACATCAGAGTGGTAATCATGTAAATCCCAGCTGTTTTTCAATGTCCGTTTTTGCTGATAAGACATCGGCAAATCCCTCCTCCTCTGTTGAATCTGGTCCCTACTTTCCCACGATACGTTTCTACAGTCGTTACCTTATTTCCATTCTTTGACTTGCTCACGAGCGAGTATTACCATCTTGTCCTATACTTTATGATTTCCCACGCTCAAAAGGATCTGGTTCAAGTCGATTCCAGCAATTTCTTCCTGCGACCAAGCGTCTGTTACAGCAATAACACCAACCAGACTACCAAGATGCAGACGGTATGCCGTATATATACCACACACGTTATCCAGCACTAACACGCAACCAGCTATTGCAAGATGCCCATACCCTACAAAGGCTCGCCCAGTCCCACGATGTAACTCATTTCTTAAATGAACCATTAGCCACCGACAACTGTGATATATCGGCTATAACAAAACTCGCTGGGAATATTTCGCAAGCTCTCGACGCCATCGTCAGCGCCGCGCCTTGTTCACAAGAGATCAAAGACAAGCCTAAACGATCAAGATCTCCTCTGACGAATACGGGATCTCCTAAACGATGCTTTGAATGCGGAGTGAGCGATACACCGCGCTGGCGACGCAAGTCTCCTGGTAGCCCACGTCTCTGCAATTTCTGCAGCTTGGTTGGGGCGAAGCGAGCTACACGTAAGCATCCTGAATCAAGGGCTGCTTCCGTCTTCACCAGATTCAGTTAGCTTAGCTGAGTTGCTGTCCACCGCCCGTCACCATCTGAAAGTTTTAATGATATATGCATGCAGCTCAATTTCTTGAGATATATGTATTAGCGGGAGTTAGCTCTGTATTTTCAATCATGTCATAACTTGATTATTTGGTGTTTCTACTTTTTAAACGCCTTTCGGTAGATAGATATTGATACGACAACAAGACAATTAAATTAATCATCGCCCTTGGCTCCACTACTGGAATCAAAGTCTTCCGCAATTTTGCCGCCCTGTGCGCCCGCCGAATCTGACACCGCAAGGTTCAAGTCAATAATAACCCAACTCCTCACCACCCAAGTATCCATCTCAAAGCGAGTCGCAGTCTCCCCCAGTCTGCGACGGATATCAACAGCCTGGTAGTTTTCCAAAGCTCCGTTTCTGATTGCCATTACTACAATTGCCTTGACCATCGTACCAGAAATACGGTAAGATAGGTAGAGTTCTTGTAGTCCAATTAAACAGAGGTTGACATAGAACTGTCTCTCGTTTTGGTCGTCTCCGCTGTGGATAACTGCATTTGCGACATATATGACACAGCTCTGCCAGAATATTGACAGCACTTCTGGTCCCATGTCTGAGCGATGTGAGAGCAGAAGTCGCTTCATTTGCTCAATGGAGGCCTGGTACACCGTCTGTGGAGTTGCATTGTTCGCACTAAACGTGCGTAGCGGGGTAGACGAGCACTGACCCTGTAATAACGGGCGGAAAAGGTCTGTGATGATTGCGTGCAGATAGATGCTAGACAAAAGCGTTAGTTAAGCCGGGTGGAAATTTTGCAAGCTACGACTTACTGCAGCATGTGCACACCATGGCAACTACCGGGCCGCCGGACTAGTTCTAGAGGCAGCTCATCTGCCCAAGCAAGGAGTTGCCGGTATATTTCCTCGGCGAACTCCACAGAAGCGTGTTGGACAGACATATTACTTCCCTGGTAATACCTTTTTGCTACAGGAGCAAAAATTATCCAGAGTTTGCAGCTAGCATTGAAGGCTTGACCATTGACATACGAGATGTGCAACTTGTCCTCTTGGATAGCTAAGTCACCATCAATATCTCCTGGCATAGGGAGCCCAGGCGCTATCTCAACGTCCACCCTGTGAAAATGGAGCGAGATCATACTGGAGACATGTTAGATCCAAGCTGCAGCAGAGAAAAACTACTCACGACGCTAAATTGTAAGCACCCCATGCAGCATACGACACGGCCCTCGTCCAGTCAGCATAGCCAGTAAGCCAACCCGCCTGGGTTCCTGGCTCTGCATTCAGAATACCCATTTTCTGGCCTAGTTCAAGGCCTTGTCTGAGATAATCCAGTCCCAGGTCATCTTGCCCATGTGTTATGGCTGTCATGCACATGAAATGCAAGGCAGATAGACTGGAGATTGTGATTGACTCGTCATGATTGAGCTGGCTCCATCTATTTTGAGCATCAGTGAAGAAATGAGTGCTCCAAGAAGCAGTTTCTGGGTCGATGCAGGTACAGGCTTGCTGCCGAAATTGATAGTTAGCATAGACAATAACAACTTGCAAACTGGGATGCCTACACACGCCCAACCCAGCAAGGCCGATATTAACAGGGCCGAACAGAAGTAAGGTTGGTTCTGACAGAGGTCACGAAGGAATAAATCTGCGTGGAAAAGCGGAAGGACAGGGTAGTCATTGTTGAGGTAGAGGGCGATGACTCGGACAGCAGTTTCATTGGGAATAGGCAATTCCATATATAATGTTAGGTCAGCCTTTCGAAGGTACTCAACATGCGATGGACATAAATGCGGTAGCCCTTGACAGAACTCAAAAAGAGCATCCTCATTCGATTCTTCGTCGTCGGTGAGCATCATGTCAGCCGATGAAGGTGATGCTGTATCACGCAAAACCTGTGTCGCAGTCATCCCAGGTCTCCGGGAAGTCAGCTCTTTGAGAGGAAGGTCACTGACGGCCATGGGCAGCAAGATAGGGTACGCGATGGGGTTTCGAACCATGAGCTCTTGTTCCAGAGGATTGAATGGTAAAAGGCTTCTGATGAGGTTTTGAGGTTGCGGAGATGGCGAAGCATTGTGGGCTTCTGATGTAGCCGACGTCTCTCTGCTTCTGGGCATTTCACGAAGCATGTTGAAAAGCTCAGAAGCCTCGAGATAGGGAAGAGTGGCCAAGAGGTCAACGATGACAGCTGGACCACTCTTCAGATATGCCGCCAGTTTTTCGAGCCGATCAGGACTAATCGGTGATGGAGTGGTGACATGGGGATACGTGCACTCCAGATCTCATCTCGTACATCTAGAACACTCGGGTCGAGCACGGTCGCACTAAATGTCGGTATCAGCGACGTTATCCTGCCGTTCAAGAGCGGCGTATCGTACCCATGTACTATCTGATACAGAAGGGGCGAGATGGGAAAAGAATTAGTATCGCGAACCTTTTTCTTTCGTTTGCGACAGGGTTCGCATGCGGGAACGTATCCAGCTTTGCGGACTAGACTAGGTACTGGCTGACTTCCAGGTGAAGATGATGACCCTGATGACAGAGGCGATGGCTGCGAAGCTCTCAACTTCGGGGGAGACATTGGAATGTGAGGTAACAACAACGTAAGGAGACCATATTCAGCAGACACGAAGAAGTCGCTCTTTTTTATTAATGTGTGCTTATTTGCCACCTCGCTGCTTCGCGGGTCTAGACCTGGACCCAAGTCAGGAACAACTGCATGTACTTCCCCCCTTTAGGCAAAGGGGGGAATACGCAGGAGTAGGGATCGAGATTCGGGAATGCCATTTTTTTTAGCAAGGGGAATGATATGCATCCGAAATCTTGATTACCCTGTTTTAAACCTGATTCCTACATCGAATTGTGAGATTCGCCACTTTCTCAACGCCCTGACACTAGTCGAACAGTCTGACGTAACAGCCAATCAATTAAGTTAATGATCGTCATTAAGCGATTGGTTGATGGCCTTTCTCGGTTCAGACCGTCAACTTACCCTCCCTGCTTACAACGTTAACCTTTTCATTATTGTACGCGAATTGGTCATTAGTATAGCCTCAATTCTTCATTGCAGTCATTATGACTCAAGAGAAGATACACAACGCGACGTTGGAAATTCTCGTTCAATTTGATCATATAAGACAATAAAGTAAACGAGCCAGGTTCCCCATATTAATAGATCGCTTGTCTGGCATCAATTATAAAGCTCTTAGCTGATTTCTTTGTTCGTCTCATGCACTTTACGGAATTTATGCTCTTATTGGCAATTATTCTTATTCAATAGACATATAGAAAGCGAGATAAGTACTAACAATAAAAACCCCCACATCATTCCCAAAGCTATCTATTCCCTAGAATCCAGTCTGTAGCTCCAGAGGCAGCCCAAGCATAACTCTAGCAACACCCATAGTGCCCATCTCATTACTTACACATCCGATATACCCAAATCTCCCAGACTCAATCGCTGCATAAGCAACAGCCGTCTCGGCTCTAACATCGGGGTCGTTATACCAACAATCTAACTTTTCGACACCCTTGATGAAACCCGTCTTATCAGATATCTTCTGCGGCAGTAGGTTCGTCAAGTGATCGTCCTGTACTCCAGACTGTAACTCAATAGTATTCATAAAGTGATCTCCTCTTTCCCATGGGAGACCAATCATGGCAAAGAAACAAGCAAGCTCGCCAGTTGTCGCCATGGGCAAGGAACCTCCAGCAATAACATTTCCTCCCATATGCATGACATCGATGATCCGTTCCAAGCCTTCCCTGTGACACGAGATCACGGCGTCCGCAATGGATATCATTGAAGGGGGGGTTCGGACCGCTGAGCAATTCGACCGCCGCCTTGGGGTTATAGACCGGTTTTACGGGCGCCATACCGAGCAGGGAAGACAGCCAGGGATTTTCTAAAAAAGCCAACGCCTCCAAGTGCAACAGCAAGGATACAATGCTGCGACTTATGGTTTGCAGATGACGGCTGCACAAGTGCGAATGACACGTCAGTGAATGTCGCCCTATCAGGTTTCGTACGAGCAGCTTCCTTCGCCACTGCATCCGCCTGAGCATTGAGGTGTCGAAGAATACTCAAGAGACGAACTTCGATATCCTGATCCTTTCATCGCTCCACTTCTCCAAGCAGAATCTCCCACAAATCTCTGTTCTTGACATCATGGCCACTTTTCAATCTCCACCCATTGGAGAGCCACATTTTTGTCCAAATTGTCGCTCCACTGACAACATAAACAGAGTCAGTGGCAATGATGATAGATACAATGCCCTCGTCCTTTCAGTTGCTTAGGCAAAGAGCTGCGATGACTGGGCGAAGCTCGGCTCGATTGCTTGTGACGGGGTTGGGATACTTGAATGGGCCCAATTCCCAAGCAACAACCGGAGCCTTTCATTGTCGAATTGTGCGGTGGAAAGTATGTCGGAATTAGAGTCTGCGCTGTATTTCAGTCCGACTGGGAACGCCCTTCCTGAACCTCTCCTTCTCTCCAAGGGCTTGGGCTGTTTCTTCATAGCTGGCCGTTTGTACACACGGATACACTTTGCCGTGTCTGCTTCGATCATGAAGAGAGCACCTTCGCTCTCCCCCAATGCCTCTCGTTTCGGCAATGATGCAATAACAGATCGGCCTCATCTGTTGAACCAGGTCCGAGAGTCCCCTCAACACAAGCAGATGCCGGTGTCCCCGTAGCCAAAGCTTCCCAGAAATGAGGAGTCTTGTCATTGACATGCTTGCATAGTTTCAAATCCTGCCTACGCAATCGCTTACAAGTCTTGAAAAATAATCGTGGTCGTGGCCTTCATCGTATCTATCATCTGCGATCTGTCCCACTGAACGACCTATATCAATCAAATCGAGACCTATAAGAAGGTCAACATCAGGATTGGAAATGGCGTCAAAGTCGAGATAGAGTCGAGGTTTAAGGTGAGTGAGCGCGACGAGTCGACTCAAACTGAGACCGGGTTCTATTAATGCAGATGGGTCTTCGCACGCATCATGGCTTTTGATAGTGAGTTTAAAGAAGGGCACGTTGCAGCTTCAGCAAGTTTCGTTGGAGTGATTCAAATTCCACCACTTGATAAACTCATAACATTCTTGCTCTCGGCCAGTCTCTAGCAGGACGTATGGGATGATGTTGCTATGACCCAGTGGATCATTTTTATCTCTTTTTAGTAGAGTCAAGAGCTCTTCAAGCAGATATTGATTGTTTTGCGCAGGATCATGCAGTTTTTGTCAATGCTGATGTATCGTAACAGGAACTTGTGGATCTCCATGGTGGGTGTGACAGATGCCGCGTTGACGCGTTAGGTTCACGCGCGATGAGAATTCCCAAAACTGAGATTATGTGGGGCATCGCGGTCCGGGAATGGCTGAGTCATCAAGGTCAACTTCGATTGACATGTAGGGTAACTCTACTGTCGAGACGACTTGGTGCAATTGATCCCGTTGATCTGTAGCAGTGTCATTATTAATTAAAAAAAAATGCTCATGGTCAAAGGTCTAACAAATGAAGAAATATTTCTCAATTGTCAGAATTGTTCACGCAAGTATGGTGTTCCTTCTCGTAATCTGTTCTGCAATCTGCAACAAACAACCACCAACCACGCGGGTTTTCACGCGCAAACAAAATCGGATGTGCAAAACATCAAAAGGAAAGCAATAAATAAAATCGCAAAAAGGTAACACGATCGTACGATCGACCACGCCAGGAGTCGAACCTGGAATCTCTAGAGAATTTGATTTTGGAGAACCGAAATCTAGCGCCTTAGCCATTAGGCCACGCGGCCGTACCACTTTGGGCGACTTGTCGTCTCAGATTTGCCAATATGGACGCAACGTCGAAGGCTACTGTGGATAATCACACAGCTTGATCAGCAGTCGAGGGATTGCATGGCACCATAAGATCGAATTATTCGACGTAGAGCGAAGAGAGTTGATTAGTTTACTGTATACTTGTGGATGTTTGGGAGGAAAGAAGGGCGTCCTAATGTACTTTGCACATGGAGTCTTTGTGCGCGTACGCGTGAGTTACAGCTGCGGTGGCGGTAGTTGAAAATCACCTGCTGTGGGCGATCCCAATCGAGATGACCCAAATACCTTGACCAGCCAGTCGTAGTTGAGATGATAATTATTCAAGGGCGGCTTCGCATTTGCTCTCCGATGAGCCTAGCAGATCACTCCCTCTCAACCATCACAACAGTCCCACGCTCCTCATCCCATGTCGGCACCTCGTTTGGACGGGAGAACCTGCCATCACGCGACATACCTCCTCCGCCACCGAAGCACCCTATCACATAGGTAATCATGCTCCTTTCGCTGTCATCACCCAGTCGAATCCAGTATCCATTCTGCGCCGTTGCATTCTCAACAGTACCATAAATTCCTTTCGTCTTGACGTTTGATGCAAACTCATAATTGCCATCCAAATTGCGCCACACCTTGTGCTTCACCTTATCCTGCATGTGTGTCCCATCTAAACTATCCTTTTCCTGATGCATGTTAGATATTTCGCTGAATAATTGTTCATATGCCCAGCTCGCGATGCCGATCGTGATTGGTTCGACCAAGAATTGCGTGCGACGGGTAACAAATGCGTCCAAACTCTTGATCATGTCATTCAGATGGACTGGGACTTTCTCGTAAAGCTTCAATTCGACTGAAAGGTTTAAGTGTCTCAATTGAGGCAAGTTCGAGTCGAGTATGGAGAGAATTTCATTGAGATCGTCCTGTCGTGGGATGGACTTTCCAGCACGTAAGTACGTGTCAACTAACCACACCACCTCAAGCGAAGTTATCATAGACGTTCGCTGCGGCAGTAACAACTTTGGTAGATTGGTAAGAAGGGGCTTGCTGGATAAATGGAAACGATTAGTGCTGTAAAGCACTTCCAATCCCTCGATGTACCTGCGAATGTGTTAGCTAAGGAAGGTAATTTGCTGAGGAACGCACGCTTGTCGGCAGGCCAAAAGCCAACCCATCGCCCCAATCTCGCATGGATGAGAATCATCCTCATAACAATGCGTTCTTCTCGAGCAATCATCATCGGCTGGCGCGATTTCGTATTCCTCAAATTGAACGAGGGTGTGGTATTCACTCGGTAGGGTGCGTTGGCATTGATAGCCTCGGCACTGCCAACTCAATGATCGATTTTTGCTACTGTAGGATATAGTTCCGTATGCTGTATGTAGATTGCAACGGCCCTTAAACCTCTCAAAATCAGCTGGCTCTAAAGGCGGTAGTGGGGCGAGATCCATATGTAGGGTGCGATCGCCGAACGCTATGGCCAGAATCTGTCGCCGATTCTCGGTCGGCAATTTGCTGAAGATCGGGGAGATCTGCGACAAGGTTGTGAGATCTTGTGTCGATGATAAGGGTGTCAAAGCGCTGGGGCGGGTCGTTGGGAGACAGGGCATGGAGTTGCTCTTTTCTTTGCTTTTCCTATTCCCCTGGCGCCGCAGGCGTGTGGTGTTCAGCCAAGCTTTTAGCTGCTGTCTCATCGTGGGGGCGGGTCGATCGAACGGATCTGTGATTAATATGATCAAGCGTGTCGGGGCCTGCCGTGTCTTTTATGCATATTTCTGGCCGCCGCAGGTAGCAGGGGTCACTGTCGCTTACGACTCGGAGACGGTGACGCTAACCAGGTTTGGGTATGTCAATATTAGGAAGACGTCCAACAATCTGTATTGTATGCCTTCTATAGTTAAAACTTTCCCCAAACATCAAATGTCATTTAACTGAAATCCAGGAACGAGAGTAATCGTTATCTGATAGCTTCACTCTTCTCTTACCCAAGTGAGTACAACGCTGGTTGCCTGGTAGCAATACTAACCGAGTCTGCGTGAATTAACAGTTCAAAGGTTTCTGTGTTAAAAATAGACGCTTCTATTATCGCTATCCACGACTGCTAATGTATGTAACATCTAAGTAAATATTGTCAGGACGTCAATACCGTTCCACCACCTGGGTGAATACATTCCACGGTTGACAATGGAAAGTTTGTGGGAAAAATATTGAAAGAAGATGCTTTACAATCGAGAAATCAAGAATAATAATAACGGATGCCGATGCAATGAGAGACGTACGTAAATTACATATAAAACACAATTTTATTCCGTCTTTTAGTTTGTTAGAATTGACCGCGATACGTCATGGTTCATGTACGTCATAGATTCTTTCATGCCACGACACGCTTTGAAACGCGCGACGCATAGCTAAATAAAACCAGAGCTTGTAAACCATTCTTGTATGAACATCAAACTCTTCTACGAATACTATAGAGCCCGAGACAGCATGCCCAGCTCACCCAAAGCCAAACGCCTAATGGACACCATCACCGAGGCCCACCGCATGTCCTACCGCATAGGCCGCGGCGAACAGGGCGTCCTAACATTCGAACCCTACAAATCCCACATCTTACCATTATGGCGCTTTCGCACCGTACCAATCGCCAAGAAAAGCGCTGAAGATCTATGGGATAAATTCGAAGAGTTCAAGGGCCAACGCGACTTTGTGGGGATGGACATGACGCGCAAGTTCATTCAGATGGGTATGACGCGTGCGCAACGTTACGCGAACCACGCTGGTGGACGAAAGTATGCGAAGGGTACGCATAAGGAGTTACCGAAGAGTGAGGAGCATCCTGATAAGAAGGAGAAAGAGAGGGCGAGTTTGATCTTTCGGGGGTATTGGGAACGATGTAAAGAGGATGAGGAGTATCAAGATTTGAAGAATGAGTTTTTGAAGGAGCAGAAAGAATGGAACAAGTCATGATGAATGCTTTTACCAAGGAAACCACAGTATCTATTTTTAATGCCAAATGCACCTTCAATGTACCAACTTAGTCGTTGCCACCACATCCATCAGTCCATCCTCCAGCCCGTTTCGCAACCCAATTATTCTTGAAACACCGCGACCGCACCCAAATCGGCGTATTAAACTTTGCCTTCCACTCATACCCATCCTCAGTCGGCTCATCATAATACTCAAACTCCCACCCAGTAGTCCCCAATCCATAGCACGCATCCATAGACGGCCGCATCGTCTGCTGTCCGTAATCCCAAGTCGAGAAACCTCCTCCCTCGATTGTGTATGAGCTCCAAAGAACGTGATACCAACCTTTGCAAGTTCCTACACCATACTCGGGCGGTGGCCAAGGACGGTTTGTCCGCGTTGGATTGACCTCGTATGTGTACGCCCCATCGTCGCGAACATACATGCCTCCGCTCTTCCAATTCATCTTTCTCTTCGTATCGCAGTTGTGAATCAGCTTCTTCATTGAGTCAATGCATTCTGACTCATCGTAATCAGCCATTTCCTTGCTGAGCGAGATTTTGAACTCGTGCTCATCTGGTGTGCCTTCGTCGTACTTCTTTGAGTACTCCCATCCTACCTCGTGCTTCGGCTGTTCGATGTTCTTGCAGAAGTCTTCATAGTGCTTGTCTAGACGGTCGGCGCTGGCGTAGATCTTCCAATCGTCGTCGGACCAGCACTTGAATTCATCCTTGATCTCGCAGTTGGGTGCGTCTACGCCTAGCACCAGTGATCGAAGGTCCATCACCTCTGCCATCGCGAAACTGGCCATGGTGACATGCCCGTTCTCGTTTGGGTGGAAGTTGGCGCCAATCTTGTTGGGTAGACCAAGGCCCATGGTGTAGTCCCAGTTGCCATCTCCAGGACATCCGGGATCCTTAGGATCACGGCGACGAAGAACTCGACGAACCATCTCAGAAGGGTTGGGACTGTTGAAGAACTTGGAACCCCAAATCCTCTGTGAAGCAGCTTCTTCCTGAGCCTCAAGTTCATCCTCGAGTTCCGCAGCGAGAGCAGCATCATCTTCGTCAAACGAACGCTTACGCAATTCATCTCGAACGACGTTGGGATTGGTGCCAGGCTTGATGAAATGCATTCCGGGCTGGTTCTTGTCAGGGTAGTCACCATTACTGGACGGAGAACACATTTGTCCATCAATATCAGCATGAGTCACCCAAGGGTTCCAGTCTGCGAAGCCAACCTTGTACTTGATCTTGCTATCCTTGGATATATCCGTGACAGCATCCGCAATAGCAGAATTGATCTTCTTAACAAGGGCGTTGAAGCGGTGACGACGAGCGATGGTCAACTTCTGCCTGCGAATGAATGGCAAGTCAAAGCCTGAGAAGATATCCCAATATTCCTTCTCGCAATCATCGTTCACGGTGCTGAAGAACTCGGCGTAGCCTAGGATAACTACTATGCCGTCCTTATTCATCTTGTCATTTAGGGCATGGAGGATGTCCTTGGTGTTGCTCTTGATGATCTCTTCAACGTTCTTCTCGGCGACTTGGAGGACGGCTTCGCATGCCTTTTGGTTGCGGATGGACAAGAGGATACATTCCTGAATGATGCCAGCCTGCGAAAAGAAACAGTTAGATCATGAGACGTTTCAGTCAATAACAGAAAGCTTACCAAACAAAGGTCATTACCGCCAGCTGTCATCATGACCAAGTCAAGATCACCCTCAATCTGCTTAGCCTGCTGATAGATCTGTCCAGCACGATCTCCACTACAAGCAGCATACTGAAAGTCTTCAACATAACTTCCAAGAAGCCTGTTGACGATCATCGGGTAAGACATATCATAACGGGCGCAGTACCAGTTGTCATGGCCGCTAATGTCGAGATTGGGAAGCGTGATGTTCCACACGAACTTCTCTGGCTTGATATCGACTTCAAGATCTTCACCGTCGGTCCATTTGCCTAGAGCACGTCCAGCACCGATTCCAGCGGTATAGCTGTCACCTATGGCGGCCCATCTCTTGGCCCAAGAGAAGTCGGAGGGATCATCATCCTTTCTTTTGGTGAGTCTGAGTAAGTTTGAGGAAGAATGTAAGTGCGAATGTCTGAGCCGAGGCACATGGCTCTCAACGACACTGAAAAAAGCCAAAAAGCAGCAAACAAAGAGTAGTACCATACTGATTAATTCTAGTTTGGGATACCATAAGTGAGGAATGCGTTGGCGAGTATCTAGTGCGTGAAGTAGTAGACCAAATTATAGACGTGTCAAGGCGCAAAATGATTCACGGCATCATGTCTTGGAATAAAGCAGGGTTGATTATCTCGTGTCGCCCCAGCTCAACCCTTGTGAGGCTGAATCGCTTGAAACGCGTATACGGACCGATACAAAACTGTGTTGGTTTGTAAATCCCTCAGTCTCAGCATAGACCATGATCGACATGGCAAAGAGTCAGCGTTGAAACACGCGCAAACCTGTGAATAAACACAACCAACAGAACTGTAGGGGTCTGCTCCGCAAATCACCAACGGCTGTTGGTCCTGCGTGGCCCATGCGTTAAGTTCCGGAATCCCCGTTTCTAGCGTCCATCAATTAGATTAATACGCCCAGTAGAAGGATCTTCAGCTTCTGGTCAGCGACCAACAACAACGTGCGAATGTAATTTGCGAAAAAAGCTCGAGTTCGGAAATTTGAGACAGACGCTCGTCGCCGCTGACTCCCGCGCCCTGTTACTAAACTCAGCAGCTCACGAGTTCTCCTCCATCATTCACAAGTTAACGCTCTCTTTCAATCCAACTGGTAGTCAAATTATCGACGATGAGCCGAATGCATTACTGGTTTCGGCTGTTAGCCTTTGGACTAACATGTCTCCCCCTCGCTTCGTCTCTGGACCTCAATACCTTTTCAGGCCAGGCAGATGCTTTGAGCCGCCAACGTGAAATGGCCATGGGTCAATATCAGATCAAGGCAGAGATCCAACCCATGCGTATGAGCATCCAAGCAGATGCGGACGAGGATGATGAATTGTCTTGCAGTAAAAAGAAAGGCTGTAAAAAAGGCTGCTGTGGCCCGTTGTAAGTCATGGATCCATTTCGTGTTTATCTCGACTAATAATGTACACAGAAACGAGCAGGGTGTTGGTGTATGCGGTACTGGACCCAAGTTTTGTGGTAAGAATTGCACTTCTGAGTGCGACTACAAGTCCGAATGTGACCCGGGCTGGGGTCTCCAGTACTCGAACTTCACCGAATGTCCTCTGAATGTTTGTTGCAGCGAGTACGGCTTCTGTGGTACTTTACCAAGCTACTGCAAGGGCAAAACAGTGGCTTCGCCTCAGTGCAGCAAAGACCAACATACCTCTGACAAAAGGACAGTTGGATACTACGAGGGATGGAACTACCAGAAGCCCTGTGGAAACATGGAGCCTGAAGATATCCCTCTGGGTTACTATACTCACATCAACTTTGCCTTTGCCCTCGTCAACCCCGACGCCTACCGAATTGATCCCATGGACAAAGGTACAGCCGCGAGGTATGACAGGGTCACGCGGCTAAAGCAGAAGCAAAAGGACCTAGAAGTCTGGATTGCGATCGGTGGTTGGGCCATGAACGACCCTGGCAAGTATCGAACTGTATTTTCGGACCTTGCCAAATCGGAGAAGAAGCAAGATGCGTTTTTTGACTCACTCATTACTTTTATGCAACAGCATAGCTTTGATGGTGTTGATCTAGACTGGGAGTAGTAAGTGGACCCTGTATGTTGAATGAAGGTTTTGATGCTGACATAGATAATAGTCCAGTCGCTGAGGACAGAGGTGGGATTGAAGAAGACTTTGACAACTACGTGAATCTTCTAGCGCGGTTGAGGCGTCGTCTGAATTCCTCCGGTCGCAAATACGGATTGACCTTGACTCTGGTAAGTTATGTGTTCTCTGGAAGCAGTGCCATGAGCTAATACCTATCTAGCCCGCGTCCTACTGGTACCTCAAAGGTTTTGACATCGTCAATATGGAGAAGTATCTAGACTGGTTCAACATCATGACATACGACATCCGTAAGCGCACTCTCATAAGGCCCTGTCTTTGAATAAGCATTGACTAAGTTCGTAATAGATGGTGTTTGGGATCAGGATATCGAGGCGCTTGGCCCTCATGCTCTCGCACACACCAACCTTACCGAGATCCACCAGGGTCTGGAGCTCCTCTGGAGAAACAACATCAACCCCGAACGCGTCGTGTTGGGACTTGGATTCTACGGTCGCAGTGAGTTGCATCAGAAAGAAAATCTGAAGTACTACAACTAATAACACACAGGCTTCACTATGAAGGATCCCAACTGCCTTGAAGCTGGATGTGAATTTAAAGACGGCGCGAAAAAAGGTAAATGCACCGGCACTGAAGGTGTTCTTTCAGCCCATGAGATCACGAAGATCATCAAGGATGGAGCCAAGGTCACACTCGATGAGAAGGCGGGCGTCAAGATTGTGACCTGGGATTCCAATCAGTGGGTCTCATGGGACGACGCCGAGACGCTCAAGATGAAGCTTGACTACGCGAACGAGCATTGTCTTGGAGGGTGAGTCTTCGACGCATTCTGTACCTTGTTTACGTTTCTAACAATTCTCTCAGAACTATGGTCTGGGCTATTGATTTGGATGATGGAACGATGATTGAGGCGCTTGGGAAAGGCATGAAGCGCGAGAAGTCTTTGGTTGTCGAGCCACGAAAAGTGGTTGACTGTTTTGGGACGGGTGGTAAAATCAAGGATGAGCTGTAGTGTAAGTGAACACAAATAAGGTCTATCCACGTCATTTTCTTTGACCTAACCAGATAGTCAATGGATTTGAGCTCATACCTCTATATCCAATAATGACACTTGTTAGCCAATTGCAGTCCTTATGAAAACGAGATGTGGATCTGGGCTATCGTACGTATGTGTAATATATTTCCAGGCTGCTAATGACTTTGAGACGGCTAGCATTTGCTATCCGAATAAGAGTGTCTACGAATGAGGGAGGGAGGGACAATATAAGATGAACGAAAGCCAGGGCGGATACAAAGGTAAAATTCAGGGAGGCGATAGCAGAGTATGGTTCTAAATACATTTAATTACAATCGATGAGAAGACACTGGATCGTCTCTAGAGTAAAATGGATTAGCACAAGCCCTCCTGCGTATCCCCGCCCCGCAGCGACATTGTGCTGCGAACCTTCTTGACCAGCCGCCTCATAGAACTATCTTTGGCGATAAGCAGCTTGGACGTACCGACATACTCACTCCCATAGATGGTGAGTAGCTTTTTGATGTCAGCTTGCGAAGGACCCTTGCGAAAAGGTATGAGTTTCCCATCAAGATATGTGAGGATCGGTTGTCGACCATCCTCTTTCCCGACAACATCGCCCTTTCCACCAGCAACACTCGGGTACAGCATCAAAGATTCGGGATCGAACATTTCATCGGCGCTTTTGCCTTCGTTCTTCCGCGGTAGCCATTCCATAGCACTGAATTGATGCTGATCAGCAAGAGCTTGGCTGCTGCAAATTCGTCCCTTATCCTCCTCACGGGTCAAACTTGCAAAGGTTCTCTCATAATCCTCTAGGTTCTCGCAGTGAAAGGTGTCGGGAGAGAATCGATCTCCTGGACGGTTGGGCTTGACTGGCCAATAGTAATTCTGTTGGTCTATGTTCCAATGCGGGGGGTTCTGATGCACGTGGTAAAGACCCCAAGCATGACCAAGTTCATGTGCAGCGTTGAGGGAGACGTCGAGGTTTCCTTTCGTTGCATCGTCGCTAAGATGCATTTCCGGGCCATAATAGCCTATTTTCTTATCCGCTGGAGGTAAACCCACAGTACAAGCGAGTTTACCTCGGTTGTTGTAGTGGATGACCAGGCACTCGTCTCGATAGAGCTTGCACTTTCTGAGGCTGATCTCGTTGTACTTGAAACCGTTGATCGCGAGTAGGTTCCAGTATTGGCGAGCTTGATATAGGATGGGGCTCAACTTCTTCTCAGCTTCGCGATTCGCGTAAGCATAGTTGAGAGTCTTTTCGGGCCAAAGGCGGACGGCGCGGACGTCATCACTGGGTTGGATAGAGATGGCCCTTTTCCCGTGTGATGTATGACTGAGATGAGAAGCAGTAGGCGCCACTTCCCAAAGACGACTTCCTGCTTCGGCTGACGCTACCAGAAGTGTAAGAAGGCTCAGAAGCAAATTTGCATACATGTTTCCAAGAAAATGTTAAAGAATTTGAGGTCTGTGAGAGTAAAGGTAACGAGTGATTTCCACAAAGACGTGTGGTACAGCTTTTCCACACCAAAGAGTGACGGGCGGTGGAATGAATGCAGAAGAATTGAACACAAAAGAATTGATGTATTGAGCAGTCAGGTAATGGGTATGCTTCAGAGTGAAGATCCTGCGTCTCACGCACTGAACTGAGGGAGAACACTCAGCGGGTTGGTGACCCACGCCTTGGCTAACCACTTGCATCTCCCCACATCTATCTCTATGGAACCTTGAATAAGACCGATTAGGATTTGCATTGACAGTAAGTGACCAAACTACCAACAACCGTCTCATATTAATTCAAGGACTTGTCAGTGGCTTTTCTCGGAAGAGACCATAACTGATGACCAACGGGCGTCTCGAAGTGTAGCCTTATGATGCTTGGACCAATCGCATCACCGTCTTGAAATATGCCTCACCGAGATTCAGCAGTTCAGTTAGTTTCTAAGCTGAGTATGAACGGGCAAAGCTTATTTTTCCGGGTCAGATGTTTCGTCTATACTGAATAGAATGACTGGCTAGGCACCAGAGATTTGTTGGTTGTTTTCTTCTAACCTGACACAGGCCGAGTTTGATCGTCAAGACCCAGCCGGATCTCCCCGTGGCCCGTGACGGGGCAATTGCGAGGATACAACCAACCACATGTCAATGCATTTATTTAAAAGTTCTTCAGCGGCTCGTGCTCAATGATCGTCAGCTTTCCACTTCCCCGGCGGCCCGACTACACATAGCGGTGGAGAAAGGATAATTTATAATTTCTCACGACACCCCGGACCAACACACCGTTGAAGAATACTGTACAGTAGTTCGGCGTTGAGTTGAAAGGTTCATGACTAAAGCTAGAGGCATTTACAACCAACAGTAGTTTCATGCTCAGGATGGACACGTTCAATCGAAAAGCATCGCCACTGATAGACTCCTGTAATTAAAGAGATGAAGCTTAGACCTTCGTGACGGGATCGACGAGTGAGACAATGGGGCCGTTTGTTGTTTTCACCCCGTCTTGACAATTTTGAATCGTGTTAAGAAATATGCTCTTTATTCTTTTAGATTAGGAAATAACTGTTTTTGTATTCAGCCTCATCACTATACAGCAATCTCCCCCTAACAAGATGCGTCTTCTATCGCACTTCTTGCTGATACTCGGGGCTGCGACACCCTCGGTTTTGGCTGTTGATCGCAAGCCCGCCGGTCCAGTCCATCCTGGACAGCCGTCAAATTGCGTAGCATGGCATACTGTCCGAGAAGGCGATGATTGTAACTCGGTCCCTCGAAAGTACTACATCACGCGCAAAGAGTTTCTCGCTTGGAACCCAGCTGTCTCTCAAGATTGTACCGAAAACTTCTGGCTGGAGTCGGCTTATTGTGTCGCTGTTGACGAGTCAAAGACCGTTGACGACCGCGACACCTCACTTTCTGAGACGACTACGAAGTCTGCTATTGGCAGTAAGACTAGCAAGGTCGACTACACTGAAACTCCGTCAGTCGAGACTACCAAGAAGACGACAAAGTCATCGGCAACTGGGAGTCTCCAAACTACATCCCACAATGCCACTGTCTCTTCCACTACCACATACTCTGTTCGCCATCCTGTCTCAACCTGGAATATTACCACGCCTGCAATCGACAAGACCTGGCCTCCAAAGGCTACGCAAGCTGGACAGCCAAGTGAATGCAACAAATGGCATCTCGTGCGAGGCGGGCAGACTTGTCGTGACATTCTGAATAGGCATAGTGCTTTTATGAAGAAAGAGGAGTTGTAAGTCCACTCACGTCTCTCTCAACGGCAAAGGCAAAGACTAATAATTAATGCTCAGCTTCAAATGGAATCCGGAACTACACACCGACTGTTCAGGGCTGTTCGTCGGTTACTGGGTTTGCGTTGGTATCCGTTCCAATACTCCTCTTGACCTTGATTGGGGTTCCTCTGTCCCGCCATTTACTCCCCCGCCTGAGCCGACCAAGCACACAAGGACAACACTCATACCTACCGAACCTGAATTTACCCCGACTCCCAGCCATGGGCCCATGCCTGAAGATTGTCTGAACTTTCACAAGGCTGAACCCAACGAAATATGTGAAGATATATTAGATACATACAACTATATCTCGAAGGAACAATTCTTCAAGTACAACCCTGCTCTCAAGAAGAACTGCAATGGTCTCTGGGAAGGTAATTGGTACTGTGTTGGAGTCGAAGACGAACTGCCACCTCTCCCGACAGCAACGGCTACACCAAGCTCTATTCCCAGAGGAAGCCCCAAAGACTGCAGGTCTTGGTAATATACCACTGGTGGAGAGACATGTGAGATGTTGGCCAAAGTCTTCGGGACATTTAGCGAAAAGGAATTCATCGCGATGAACCCCGCAGTTATGGATGACTGCGACGAGATTGAGGATAACCGATGGTATTGCATTGCCATTCCGGATACTCCTACTACGAGGACAGCTGAAAGACCGACACCGACCAGTCGAGTCACGAGCATGCCAACTCAAACAGGGATGTCTTCTGACTGTAACAAACATTGGTTGGTATCAAGAAAGGATACCTGTAAGTCGGTGGAGAAAGCGAATGGCATTACTCATGAGAGGTTCGTTGCCTGGAACAAGGCCCTTGGTAATGGTTGTGCTGGACTGAAGCCCGATTCGTATGTTTGCGTGGGTGTGAAGAGTACATAGTGGTCTCTGAACGCCACTATTTAGATACAACTTGCAAGCATTACCCACTACAATGCACCCATCATAAATATGGCATATCTTTAGTCATTACTGCTCATGCACTAGGTAGAGATATCGCCAGGACAATTTGACATAACTACTCGGCAGATTGACAAATGCTCTTGGATTGAGATGAAATTAGTAGCTCTTGTGTCTTGCTTGGTACATTTGGTCTTGAACGCTGATCATGATGGAAATCCTCCGACCTGTCGGATAAGTAAACCAACTTCCCCGGTGGATGCAACAGACAATCCTGGCATATTTTGAAAGCCAATCAAGTACTCCCCACTGCTACATGAAACGAGGATATCTGCGAACAGTGCACGCTTGGACTGAAGTAGGGTGGGGAGGTTCGCACCAACAGACAGTGTTTGCACACTAAGCACTGTATCGACCGCGTTAAAGAAGGACCCGTGCCCAACCTCAGATCCTCCAACAGAAGTGTTTCCCGTTAACCGGCCATAACACTGTCTCCTCCCAAGATATAGCGGAGATGACTCGACGCTCGAAGCTGAAATCCTGGATTCAAGGTAAACTGGGCAAAAGCAGATCCGATCCTGTCATTCCTGAGCCGCCCATGCTTCCAGAACCTCGATACGTTTTGACGCCAACCCCTTCGAGAGATAATCTACGCTCGTCAAACCAGACTGCATCAATCTTTACTCGAATACCACATGAAATAAGACACGAAATTCTGCTGCAAGCATTCGGCGGTCGCACGGTACACATTGACCTGGTCTACCAACATCCATTGAATCTATCCCGCCGGAAGAATCCGGCTATCCACTACGGCGAAAACACGGAGCAGACGTGCTACTTGGACCGAGATAAGGCTAAGTGCTGGCAATGGCGCGGATGCGTATGTCATCGCACTCCTTGCAATTTGTTACGAATTGGCGCACAGAAACAGGCCGGAATACTCGATCCTTCTGGAGGGCCTGCTGTTGACGATTGCCCTCCTTTGTACCCACAGGATCCTACTTCAGGACTAGGTGAGGATATGTACAGATATTGGTATCTGGATGAGCCTGGCGAAGATAGCTGCTGTAAAGGTTATGCTAATCGATGCGGGGACTATACTGATCCAAGCATTGGAGGGAAGCCAGACGCGTGCTGGATTGGTGCTATGGGATGGCTCTTGGCTTGTCGCAAAGCGTAAGTATACAGTCCCGGAGCCTCTTTATCATGCATTTACTAAGTATTGCATCTTCCAGTTATACCGAAGGAATAGAAATTCTCTATGGGACGAACACCATCCATATAGGGAGCAAGCCTCTTCTTGAGAATCTACCGAGGCTCATCCCATCTCGGAGGCTACAAATAATGAATGCACTGGAGATTGTTTGGAAACCAGACGTCTACATGTTGCCGGGTACAGGATTAGCACGCCACGCCAATGACTGGAAACTTCGTCAAGGCCAAGTGCCACAGATCTATGATCTAGTTCTGCAGAGCTTTCTACATGTTAGACGCCTGCACTTAGCGTTCAAAATAAGCTCCCATGTGTCCAATAGATCAGATCCCAATGAAATGATCCTCAGATGGGACGAATTTGCGACCACCCTCATCAAGCAGGGGAATTTGCAGGCGCCTCTTACAGTCTCTCTTACAAGACATTACTGGGAGATCTTGCATGAGAAAGCCAAGGAGGATGCCTTGAATAAAGAATGCAGTTCAGTGCTGGATAGCCAATTTTGGAGATGGACGAATGGACAATGTGCCTTAGCGCCGATGACCAAGTCGACAGAAACATGGGTCAAGATTGACAATGCGACGAAGGAAAATGGTTACTGGGTTGTCTGCGGAGATGATGATGATAGGGAAGCGCGTCAAGCGCGCCTTCAGGTGTGTTTTGGAGGAGGGAGTTAATACTTCATCTGTCAAAAATAGTCTATAATTTCAGGATGCACATTATTTTAAGAACCAACAGTTGCCACAGCAGACAGTGCATTAATTACGTAACACTGTATGTGCTAGGACCGAGATATATAAGCCTGCCTGCTGCCTGTCGTTCCAAGGTCTCTTCTTCCTTGATTGTCAACCAACAACACTATTCCCATTCAATTATGATTCCACGTCTCAAGGGTTGGATTACACAGAAACATGCCAAGAATAACAACACAAAGCCCCAGCGGGAACCAGAACTACCTTTCTTCCTCAATAGCGAGCAGCACCTCTTACCATTATGCATTGCAAAGATTCAAATGCAGGATGCACCGATTTTCAAATTGCCAGCCGATCTTAGACACGAAATTCTCATCCAAGCATTCGGCGCTCGCAGGATCCATATGGACCTTTTCTACAATTACCCGTATGTATCGAAACCTGGCGACAGCGGACTTCCTCAAGCCGCACACTACGGCGGCTGGTACACTAAGACGAGACGGAAACGTTGGCAATGGCGTGGCTGTGTCTGCCATCGTACACCTTCGCCTGAGAAGCAAAAGTTGAACGATGATGTGTATCGGGTATGGCCGGCGGATAATAGGTCGGGTGATCCCTACTCGCCGTATCCTAGCTGGGAGCTTGGCGAGGAGCGTAACAGACTATTTGATCCTGATGAGCCGGGTGATGATACTTGCTTAAGAGGTTACGCTCGCGAGTGTAGGTCGTATACCGATAGCGGAGATCGTAGTGCGTGCTGGATCGGAGCTATGGGATGGCTTATGGCATGTCGCCAAGCGTGAGTTCTTCATGTTATTTTCCAATATATCGCTCTTAACTAACTTCATCAGCTATATTGAAGGAGTGGAAGTTTTGTATGGGACAAACACTATTCACATATTTAGCAAAGCTCTTCTTGAGAGGTTACCACGTGACATCCCTACCCCTCCAAGGCTGTTACTCCTGCAGTCACTCGAGATAGTATGGAGGTTGGAAACGGTCCAGCTGCCTGATATCTGGTATACCCATCTCCCAGCCAGAACAGGAATTGCACAAGTCCAATTGAAACGGATCCTCATCATTATTCTCGACAGCCTCTCCCGTCTTCGCCGTTTGCATCTTGCTCTTGTTGTCAGGACCGACGGTTGGGGCCTTTACCTGGACAATACCGTTTACTTACTTGACACGTTTGCTGCGGGATTGTGTCGATCAAAGAATCTCAAGGTTCCACTGCAAATCTCCATGTCAAGCGGCATTTACCGAAAATTATATAGACAAGCGAAACACAAGGCGAACCACAAGGATATCGTTAAGTCGTATGTGGATTTCCAGTTCTGGCGCTATTTAGATGGCACGTGTGCCCTTGCTCCAGATTCTCCCGATGAGTTTTGCAAGATCCATGGCGCGACAGTTGATAACGGTTACTGGATTGTGCTTGAGGACAAAAACAATGAAAGAGAGCGCTATGGCCACCTTTTACGCCTTTGATGTCTGGCGTTCTCGTATAGAGATGTATCTTCTCGCTACTGGGATATGAATTTGGTAAATTGTCCGTTTTATCCGCAAGGTTTAGCCTGCTATTCCCTGCAACGTAAAGTGGTCTGATCTTTGACACAATCCATTTTATCACGCATTTCCCCTCTAGAAATTCAAGACTATTAAAGCACTAAATCATTTCCTAAGAATCTCACTCTGCCAAATCTTTTCTAGCCTCTTTCAGTATGACGCAGGTGCACAGCGAATTTAATTCTCCGGTAGCTCAGATGCCCTCCTCTCCAGGCGATCTTGTACCCGGTGAGGAGACTGACGTACGATTGAAACACACGCGTGCTACGTATGAAACTGATCGGTGTCTAGGCTAACGACACTGATTCTCTATCTCAATCCGATACGTAAGTACCATTGCGCTAGCCTGCAAGAGCAATACTGATGAGCCGCTGAAGGTCAAGCTCTACGGCTTCAGTCTCTGCCAGCATTCTCGAATATCGTCGAATTCATGGTCGAACATATCACAGCGACAAGTTCAGAAATGACTATGTATTCCCAAATGATGAACAGCAGCTACAATCTGTTGATATCAGTCATCATTATCTCACGCTACTGTTAGACGGCCAGTTATTTCTCGCTCCGGTCAAAGAGGATGTTCAGGTATCGATCCAGTCTTTGAGATTCAATACAAGAGCTATGCTGACCACCTTGACCTCCTTAGAGAGTTCTTGATGTTGGAACGGGAAGTGGTATGTTCCTCCGCCCTTTTCTCCTCTGACTGCCTAGCTAATTGGCTATAGGAATCTGGGCAATGTATGACAACTCAAATTCCCTTATAAAACCAGAACTCCAGACTGACATGAATATCTCTAGCGACTTTGGTGATCAATACCCAAGTGCCGAAGTAATCGGGACCGACCTTTCACCTTGCCAACCGCAATGGGTTCCTCCGAACGTTCGTTTCGAAGTTGATGATGCCACCGAATCCTGGACTTGGAATGATAACCACTTTGATTTTATCCACATTCGATATCTGTTTGGTGCAATTCCTGACTGGACCCACCTGTTCGAGCAGGCCTATCGTTGCTGCGCTCCGGGAGGATGGATAGAATCCGTCGAAGCCGATGTACGAATCAAGAGCGACGACGGTACAGCGGATTTGGCGCCCGTCTGGAAGACCTGTGACAAGATGTACGAAGAGGGAGGTAAAATCCTCAACCGATCGTTTTTCGTCAGCGAGCTACAGGAAGAAGGCATTAGAAAAGCCGGCTTTGTGGACGTCAAAGTTGTGGACTACAAGGTAAGTTTAAAGTCCGTCTGCAAAGGGCACTCTCTGACTGCGAGATAAAGATCCCAATTGGCGGCTGGCCAAAAGACCCCAAGTTGGCGGAAATCGGCCGCTTCGTACAGCAAACCCTTGAGAATGATTTGGAAGGTAAGCAATGCTTGACTGCCACCTCCAATACTATAGTTACTGATATTCGGTCCAAGGATACTCTTTCGTCCTCTGGAACAATGTTCTTAAGTGGCCGGATGATGAATATCATATCTTCCTCATGCAGATTCGCCAAGCTCTACGAAACCGCAAGGTGCATAGTTATATTATGACGCGATACGTATATGGTCGCAAGCCGGAATAAACGGGAAAGGAAAGTACTTTCATTTTATATAGTAATAGAAGAAACAGGCATTCCGAGCACTCGATGGACTAAGCTCCACTTGCTTCGCTCAAAATAACCTGCAACGTGGTATAAGCATTCCCTAAACCCTTCCGGTGTTGAATGTACTACGTGGATGCCCAGGTTGAAAAGTTGCTTAACCTAGCGCCATAAGAAAAGCAGTTGGAATGTAAGTCCAACCAATAAAACTGTTTGCAAACGAAATACAGTTAGTAAGTGCTCAGCCCTTTTTAATATACGTACCAAGTAAAGCTATACTAGAGCGATTAGTGAGTGCCTGCATCCGTAATTGTACGCTAGACACTTGAGCAACCGTTTTCCTGGAAGAGCGACATCATATTTAGTTGATGAGTTCACCATGGATAGTCGATAGTACTATGAACTTACGCGTTCTGTAGACTTTCTTCATCCCGATATTTATGAAGTAAAACAGTGCTGTTTTTTTCCAGTAAAAAGAGGATCCGGTCCAGATTGGGCAAATCTATAACTCGAAGCCAATCCACGAGTGTGTAGACGGTATCAGACTCGAAAATACGTGTGGCTTGCACCGTTTGTCGATACTCTGATGAATTAGTTTCGTACACTGACCACATTCTTACCTTGACTTCTCCGAGAGTAATAGTTGCGTATTCTTTTTCAGTCGGTCGTGTGATGACGAGTTCAAATTCGCAAAGAACTCCTCTGTTGAGGAACATCTCAAGCCAGTGGCCAAATCTCCCTCGGTGTATCCATCGATGCAGATACCAATTGTACCAAGCTACTGCTAAAAAGTCCCGCCATACTGTCATACACTCCACATTGTGCACATGGAGATTTCCATAACCATAAGGGAGCTGAGTGAAGCCTGTGGCAAAGGGGTCTGCGGAAAGTCCAATGTTGAATAAATCATCCTCTAGATCGCCACTGATGTGCTTAGATATTGGCTCATTAAAGAGTACGGCAGCAAGCACGGCTTTTTCTATTGGCGAATCTATCCCATGTGCACGATGTTTTATCTTCCAACGAATATAGTCGTAACGCCGATCCTTTAGTGCCATGAATAGTGTGTTGAATATGTCGTGCGTTCTGTCTTGTTCTGCTGTATGATAGTTTGGAGTTACCCAGCCGATTTGCGTTTTGAGGCCACCATATACGAAGAGAGAAACGGTATTGTCCCAACTTGGCGAGATGGAATCCTCAGATAAAAAGTCCAATGTGTCCAAGAGTTCAAAGTTTGTTTTATTAGGAGGAATGCTTAGAACAAAACGTGCGAGTCCAGCGAAAAGGTTTGTATTGCGTGGTATTGATCCCATGCAGAAACGCCAATGTGCTAAAGATAGGTTTACAATAGCATCTGCCGCATTGAAGCTACCAAGCATAGCCTTACTGTCGGACGCGAACTCGATTCTTTCCAAGATCTCAGGCACAGACCTATGAGCATAACTAACGATGGTGGGTCGATGAAGGCCAATTGATGTGTAACCTAGTTCGTGTATTGCCATGTTATCTTCCCCGTTTTCATTAACCTCAACCGCTTCAAGCAAGCCTCCAGACTCATCTTGAAGCTTCCTCACAGCATAGCTGATTCTTTCTGCTCTGGGAGTCATGGTACGAGTAGAGCCTTCCTTAGATTTCGGAATGAGGGCGAATCGACCGTCCTTGTTGTAGTCGTCAAGAAATGAGTATGCGATGAGCCAAAGACGCACTGGGTTTACTTCTGGGGTTTCGGCAGAAACCTTTATCATCGATAGTGTTTGATATAGGTTCCTCTTTTTCTCTCTAGATAGGCGATTGAGGATGTACCGGAAGGTCTCCTCTAGATCGGTGGGGAGTTCATCGAGTAATTTCATGATAGAAGATTCCCTCACGGGTGATCCAGTAAATGAGTTATCTGGGTCAACCTCAATTTCTCTTCGTAGTGTCTGCACGACCAGTGTACACCAAACAAATAAACCTTGCGCCTTGTCTGGAATTACAATGCAAAGCTTCTTGAGCAAAGCCTTATCTTGAAGATGACCCAAATTCGTCTTTGTGTATTTCCTAAGGTCGTACCAGGTCATTTGATGAAGTCGAAGTCGTTGATGTTCCTCATATCGGTTCATAAAGACATTCTCTTCCCTGCTTGACACACAAAGCTTCAAGTTGTTATGGGAATCTTGCACCCAAGTATCCAGTATATCGACCAGGGTTCTGTAGTCATGTTGTCCGGTACTGACAAATTCGTCAAGACCATCAATGAAAATGCACAACCGACGTGATTCGTAGAATGATTCGTTTTTCAAGAGCATGAACAAGGAATTTTCGATGATCTCTGGGCTAATTGAAAATGGATTCTGTAAGACTGCTGTATCCTTCTTTGCTTGGTCCCAATAGCCCGGTAGCACTGACGGGATAAGATCGGGATATTCGGTAAGGATGCTGTGTAAAAGGGACCGGTAGAGACCATTCAATGAGTTTTGTAAGTTTGTACCAGGTCTCCAAAAGAAGAATTTTGCCGTAAACAGTCTTTTACTACCTACTTTCTAATCAGAGATACATTATGGAGATGATAGCCTTGTGGTAAGTAGAGTGGAGAGCCTACCAGACCAAACCTCCAACTCCTGCCTGGTGCGAGGATGAGTATAGAGAAGCTTCATTAGAGTAGACTTTCCCGATCCGAGCTTCCCACTCACGTGGAATATGCTATCAGAAATGGCTAACCAGTTCACAAACTTCTTGTTGGATTGTAACTGCATCTGACGTTGTTGGCAAACCCAACATGCATGTGATCGGTCGCATTCATCGTCCTTAGACGAGCAGTCTGATTTCTCACGCTGTTCAGGATCCAAAACCCACATAAAGGTTCCATCTGCTGGCAGATGCACTTGGTTATATCTCGAATCCATGTCGCTCGTACATAAACTCCTCAAGATACGATCTTGGCAGACCCTGTCCAGGACGGCATCCTGTCGCTGAAGAATGTCGTGGACAAGGGTCAGGATTTCGGCGCCCAGGTTTACCTCAGTTGCTTGACGAAGCTCATCAACGCTTCGTTGTATTTGCTGGAGTTTCCATGTATCATCATTTGCCAGTGAGCGAATTTGATCGAGTGAGTACGTTATCTGCTTGCTTGATGTGATGTCAGGCGTCGCTCGCTTTGGCGAATGCCTCTGGCTTACCTTTTAAGGTACGAGAGCTCAAGTGAGAGCTGGGCGCCGCACTGCGAGAGCCTCTCTTCCAACTGTATCAGGTCCTTCTTACACCTCCAGGTCTTCAGTCCTGCTAGAAAAGTTGCATATTTTGATTTGTCTCCCCCAACCTTGACAGAGTCAAAAATCTTTAGGATCTCGCTAGATATACTCTGGCATTCACTGGAAAGCTTGCAAATGCCTTGATACACTGGGGGGATTGCGGACGGATCAGGTGGCTGAAGTTTTCTCGAAAACCCATGCATAGATCTCGCGACTGATTCCCTCGTCAAATCGTCATTTGAACATCCATCGGCAGAGTCGTAAATTTCTTTGGCATTGCGTACAACCTTCCAGCTAAATTCTAGGAAAGTTATGACGGCGGATGTTACGCCGATTGCCGATGCTGGGTCCATAGTGTGGTGATCTCAATGTGACAGGATGTGGAAAACTGTACTGCTGATGAGCTGAAAGCTGAGGAAGAGAGGGAGGGGGGGAGATAACATCGGATATTAACTTAATATTCTTGCAGGTAAATGACGAGGCTGTGTTATGGAACTAAGAGAAGAGATTTGTTGGTTGGTGATGGTCATGCAGGAATTCAGTATGACGATGGGGGT
The DNA here is from genome assembly GCA_027945245.1 of Fusarium irregulare. Classification (NCBI taxonomy): domain Eukaryota; kingdom Fungi; phylum Ascomycota; class Sordariomycetes; order Hypocreales; family Nectriaceae; genus Fusarium; species Fusarium irregulare. Next base: position 222,135 of record JAPDHF010000030.1, read on the forward strand.
TAGATGCATATTGAGGCCACCAACACCTTGTCTCACCTCTCTTATTGGTGTATGGCTAGGCTGCAGCTCCACTGACCTCAATATTGAGTGTCTGTAATTTCCATGGTCTTTTAATAGGCTTACATGTCACAACAGGCTGTGGCTATGAGCTGAAAAAAGGTTCCAACTTTATCAAATCGGCCCAACATTAACGATTTATATACCTAAGACAGGCTAATGCTAAGTAGCTTGACAATCTTGCCAGAATTCATAACATTTTCTTACCATCGCATGCTCGCACCATATAAACTCCTTCAATTTGACATCCACAATTTCCCAGTCTTGACTATAATCAATCGGATAGAAGCATCGATAGCGCTGCACCAATTCCATTGCTCGTCTTCTATGACCAGGGTCCTTTGTAAGACCACCAGCGACAAGCAGTAACCAAAATGAGATGTCTGGGGCGAGTTTCCAAGGCGACATGTGCCTTGTGAAATTCTCCATGCAGTTGAGAATCTCTGTGACACACTTTTCGGGTGCAAAATATCCTTCCCAAATACCAGACGAGAGTCTGTATGTGCAAAGGTATGCTGCGAAAAGGCATGCCCTGTAAATAAAGATCTGTTCTTTTTGTGGACTGGTCCTGGTTTGGCTGAGAAGATCGACAAGACGGATCTGCAGGTTCGCTTGGGCGTTGGAGAGCGGGTATCCCTCATCATCTAGATCTTCCATCAGTGCTACCGGGACGGTCATGTCATCCACACTGACATCTGCAGATCGTCCTGGTAGTCGCTTTCGTCTGTGCACCAAGTCCACTAGGCAGCATAAGGCGTTGAGATCTGCGAATACACCAACCGACGTCGCAGGCCAGTCTTCAATATGTGCCTTCAATCCTTCAGGCACAACAAAATACTTTGGATGACTGTTGTCCACCCTCAAGCGGGCAAAGACGTCAGTCACATCAAGTTGTAGTAGCCGAGGGGTCCCAGTTGCCAAGGAACACATTATGTCCTGCCAAAACAAAGCGCGCTGGGTCTTCTGTATGCCTGCAGAATTATACCCACTAGCCAAGACATCAAACTGGTGGAGTAGAGTCTGCAAACCACGAATATGGGTGGCTGCAGCAGGTCTGGTGTCTCGGACCCGATATTCATAGCTTATTAATATGAGAATCGCCGTGATGGTTTGCAGCGATGGTGTATTGACCAAACTCAGATTGAGAGATTCGAGAACCTTGCCGCGGTGATACAGAGTCTCGTAATTGGGTACATGATTATTCGCTTCCAAAGCAAGGACGAGAGACAGAGCATGGAATAATGTCTTGTCTGTCAGAAAGGAAGAAAGATTGTCAAGGCTTTGGAAGAACACATGATTGGTTTGCTCGTCGATCCGGAATAGTGGTTCTCCCGCGTATCTGGCCGATGCTGTTATCGCGCATTAGTTGAGAGGTGGAGCATCAAACAGATCGGGTGCATACGATGTCTCAAAAGCTGCCACAGCCGATCAGGGTTTCCGCAAAGGGTATTGAATGGATCGACGGTATGACCCGCAATGGTAGCATATGGATCACCAGTCCACGGTGTATAGATTCTAGAAACAGCATGGAACAATTGTTGGTCACTGGTGTTACAGTCATTCGTCTGCATTTGACTACCACAACGAGTAACCTGCTGAGTGACTTTCCCTTGGCGCTGACCGGTCGGAGATTGACCAGGAGAAGATAAGATTACCAGCTCGGCCATACTCGCATATAACCGAGCACTTCACGTGCGGCGCTTAAAAGACGGAAGGTATTTGCAGAGATGGGGAAGACTCAGAATGCAGTCGCATCTTACTTGCGGCAAATATTCCCCAACAGCGCTGACTAATGCTACCCTAGACCAGTTCGATTTTCTCCATGTCTCGTAACGAGAATAAAAAAAGACCAGCGCAAAGGCTTCCAGCTCGTGCATTCTGAATTCATGCAGAGAAATATCCTCGCGGAATTGTAATTCGATCTTATTGTACATGTGTAGGGTGACGATTGTGAAAATAGCCACAGGTAAATTGTCACGTCACGTTGATGGAAATTGGAAGCAGCAATGTTTGATGTCAACTACAAATTTCAATCAATTGTTCCAAGGTGAAAACGATTTTGTGCTTCTTGGATTCGCGCCTTTGCTTTGAAATACAGTTAAACAACCTCATACCATTTGCAACATTGCCGTCACGTACTAGGCAATAGAATGCGACCGGTCAATGCGTAGTGACTGAAAGCCGCCCTTGTTCAACAATTGCGACCAGCCAAGACAGCTTCTATCCAATACAAGCCGGACGCCACCCTCTCTATATGCAAGGACAAACTTTAATAAGAAGTCAGAAACATCAAAATCAGGGAAATATGCCTGATAATGCGAGATCTACAATTGCGGAATTAGATCTAAAATCCGAATGCCTGCCAAGGTCTTCTTCTTATCATGAAGCGGGGATTTTCTCCAACGGTTGGCTTGGCGTGTCTGTTAATGACGGCCATTATCTGCGAAAAGAAGCCGATCTGTCCCGATTCCTTGTCGTTTACTGCATCTGTTGAGAAGGGATTCATGTTGGTTGGCGATTGAGTGTCAATTGTCTTACACCTGGTGGAGCATCATCTAACCATAAATCTATGCTTGATAATAAACGACGGAGAAAAGAATGTCTCCGCGAGTCGTTTCTCCAAAGATTACTCCACCTCAACAAGGGATCAGTCAACTTTATTTCCCGTGGGAACACAACATGTGCAAGGTTGTACAACCCGCGGCCTTGGCAGTGGTGAGACACCTTCTCCCGCGGGTACAAGAATAAATTCATTCTCTCTAGTCATCCGCATCGGTCAAAGATTGGCATTCGCTTGACGCATAATACTCACGCGATGCCCAGGCCAAGAATTCCATGAAGCTTAACGTCAATTTCTCTTTGACATGCTTTTACAAAGACATTGGCCGCTGTGGTGTTGACGGGAATAATCCCTGTAAATGCCCAGACGGGATTGTACGAAGTGGCCAAGCAGAAACTCGGTAGTAGGCATCATATCGCTTGGCACGGGAAGACTTTTTTTTTTACTGCCCGTGGAAATGGAGGAAGCTCCAAGCGCGGGGATTGTTGACAGTGGAGAGTCATCTTGGCAGTATGACAAGCTCATGCTATGACTGATCATACGATAATAAAAAATTGAAGGAAACTTGGCAATTGTGATAAACTTGAACGGACAACTTGGCAGATGGCAAAAGTACAGATGATCGAATTTTGACTGTTGTGATGTTGGACGTTGCACTTGGGGATAGATTCACGAAACAATTGAAGATGGATGTCTTGAAGAATTAATTAATTATTTAGAGTAGAGGTCAATTGAGGAGGATTACGCTTAGAACTAAGCATAATTAGGCGTAGACCCAACCACTTATCCTCATCAGGCCATGTCCCCGAAGCCTCAACCGCGGTCGTGTCCTCCCCGTCAAGAGCCTCAAGCTGAGCCGCAAGCTAAACAAAGAGCCTCACCAACTCCAACACCAGATTTTGCCTCCAACATCAAAACCATCATTAGAATTCTGACACGCGACCAGAATGACGGTGTTTTAAAGTACACGGACTTGTATCCGGGGGATCGTCAACGGTAAGACATTATCGGCCAACCTCATTATATGGGGCCCCAGATTCGAGGGACCCTCCATCCCCAGTTTTCAACTCTCATCCTCGACGCAGCTTTTCTTGGTCCCCCGGACTTGAGGCTTGGCTTGAGGGGGATGGGATGGAGAACGGACGCTGACCGCGATGCGGGGTTTTAGACTGGACTGTTTTCTCATGGTTATAAAACTTGGGTCCCGTTTTACTCTCTATCCTGTCTGTGCCTCTTCATCCCTCTCTGCCCTTTTGCTTTGACTATCCATTTGTTAAGCATACTCGGGCTACCTCCTCTAATACTTTTACTTCTTTTTTCTCAATGGCGACTCCCAATGAGAAAGTAGGCGGTGACGCTCCCGTCGCAGCTCCTGCACCCAACACCACAGGAGATGTCAAGGCCGATGACGCCTCAGCTATTGAGAAGGAACTTGCGTCTGTGGAAGAAGGCTACATGAAAGATGAAGGCCGACTTCCCAGCCCCGAAGAGCAGATTGATGCTTTGGGAATTCCCAACTGGCGCGAGCTGGAGAAGAAGATTGTTAGACGTCTTGACATGACGCTCATGCCTTGTGTTTGGTGTCTTTACTTCTTCAATTATCTTGACAGAGCTTCTATTGGTCATGCGCGATTGAGTTCTTTTGATGCGGACTTGGGACTTGTCGGATCCAACTTTTCGTCTGCTGTTTCTATCCTTTCTCTCGGTTATGGTAAGTTGACTGTCAATTAATCAGTGTGAGCTGCGCTAACAATTTTAGTCCTTGGTCAACTGCCTAGTAACATGCTCATCACCAAGATTCGCCCCAGTATCTACCTCTGTCTTATGGCCATCGTATGGTCAGGTGTTAGTGTCGCTACTGTCGGAGTCTCATCTTACTCTGGTCTCATGGGTGTTCGCTTCGCTCTCGGTCTCGTCGAAGCTCCTCTTCTTCCTGGTGCCATTTACCTTCTCGGTTGCTGGTACACAAGAAAGGAGATTGCTTTCCGCATGGCTATCCTCTACTCTGCCCAGACCATCGCTTTCTGCTCCGCTGGTCTCATCGCTGCTGCTACCTACGCTACCCTTGAACAAGCGCACGGTCTTGCAGGATGGCAGTGGCTTTTCATCATCCTTGCCACTGCAGGTGCTGGTTCTGCTATGATTTGCATCTGGTTCATCCCCGATTATCCCACCTCTACTACTGGAAGTGCGATGTGGACCATGACTGAGGACATGCGAAAGGTCGCTACTGCTCGTGTCATTGCTGATCGACCTTCTACCGCCGAGGCCAAGACTGGTGCATGGGAAGGACTCAAGCTTGCTGTTCGCGACCCCAAGCTCTACATTCTTACTCTCATGAACATCACCATCTCGGCTGCCTACGGATTCTCCAACTTCTACCCTTCAATTGTTCGTGGTCTTGCTGCTGATTGGGGTTACGGTCCTGTCATCGCTCTCGTCCTTACTGCACCACCTTATATCTTCGCTGCCATCGGATCCTACGTCAACGCTTGGCACTCCGACAAGGTCAAGGAGCGAGGTCTGCATTACGCCATCCCCGTCGCTGTCGCATGTTCCGGTTTCATCATCTGTCTCGCGACCACCGACGCACGAGCTCGCTACGGTGCTTCGTTCATCTACGTGGGTGGCATGTACATCGCCAACCCTCTCATCATGGGTTATGTCAGCGGTGCTTTGGCCAAGACACCCGAGAAGCGAGCTGTTTCCGTCGCTCTGTGTAACTTGTTGTCTCAGATTGGTAACTTTACTGCGCCTTTCATGTTTGTTGCCAAAGAGGAGCCTCGCTATATCAGTGCTTTCATTGGTATGATGGCATTCGGTCTTTCTTCTAGTGCTTGTGCTATTGTTCTCAAGATCTGGCTTACCAGGTCCAACAAGAGACTTTTGCGGGAGGCGCAGAGGAATGGTACTGTTTACCAGCCTTATTCGACGTAAGCATTGGGTCGAGACTCCGTGTTCTGGGAGGTCATGGGGACTGGGGTAGGAGGTTGTAAAAGAGGCCAATTAGGATTGGACTTGGTCCATATGGAAAGCGTTTGCTTGTGGAGATGAAGGTATCAATGAACGACTATGCACTTATGAATAAATGTCTACCTTCTTTCTCAACTATATTTGATGATATGTGACAAGTGTATTCACTGTGAAACTTAGCGCTGTCGAGAAGCCGATACTGATTTTCAAGTGTTGACCACCCGCCGTGAATTCCTGCACACATTACCTTGTCGCTGTCAACTCCATACATTCAATTCAATTCTTACCCGCGCTATTTCCGTCGACTACCAGTTACTCTGTCAATTTATTTTAACAATAGCTCCAGTACAAGTGACCTTACGATCCCAGCAAACTCATAACACTTCACCATACAAGGAAAATGTCAACTGATATGACTACATTCTCACCAAACATCCTGTCAAAAGACCTTAACATGCCACCACCCAAACCCCCACGCTTATATCCGTCCCCCAAACCCGAGTCTAGACTCTTCTTCCCCGCATTCAAAGTCGTCCCATCATTCGTGGAACCCTCTCATGATCGATCTAAACCAAACGGAGTAATCCGATCAGCCCATCATCACACTTCATTAATACTTTGTGACTTCGCATTGCCATCTCTGGAACTTGTTAATGAGGGGAACCCGGCGTTTGCGTCACGTTTACAGCTTCGTGTTGCCGAGGGGGTTATTGTTTACTGCTTGCATAAAACCCCCTCTTCTCCTCTGCAATCTGTCTTCTACCATTTACTCATAACTTGTACTTCAGTATGTCTTCACAATCTATTAAAGCTGTTCGTTATCATGGCCAGAAGGACATCCGTCTAGAATCTATTCCTCTCAAACCTTTGGAGCCTGGATCAGTTCGCATCGCGCCTAAATTCTGTGGTATTTGTGGTACGGATGTCCACGAGTATCTTGGTGGCAATAACCTCATTCCTAAACCTGGCTCCCCGCACGGCATAACGGGTGAGACAGCACCGCTTACCCTCGGCCACGAATTTAGTGGTATCGTTGAAGAAGTCGGCAGTGAAGTTACACGTCTCCAGAAGGGAGATCGCGTTTGCGTGCAGCCTATCATTTATGATAATGAGTGTGGTTCGTGCAAGCGTGGTCTGGTTAATTGCTGTGACAAGAATGGATTCATTGGGTTGAGTGGTTGGGGTGGAGGTTTGGCTGAGTCAACCGTCGTCCCACAAGATGCTGTCAAGAAACTGCCCGATAACGTCTCCCTCGAAGTGGGCGCTCTTGTCGAACCTCTTGCTGTCGGATGGCACGCTATCAAAATCTCACCATACAAGGATGGCGACGCAGCCTTTGTCGTGGGCGGCGGACCGATTGGTCTTGCTGTTGTTCAAGCTCTTATCGGACGAGGATGCAAGAACATCATTCTTAGCGAAGTCAGTTCCAAGCGACGCGAATTCGCAAAGAAATTTGGTGCTCATCACGTCTTCGATCCTACGAAAGATGATGTCGTGGCGAATGTGAGAAAGTTAACAGGAGGGATGGGTGCAGATGTTGGTTTTGACGCTGCGGGTTCTCAACATGCTATTGATGTGGCGTTCGATTGCTTGAAAGCTAGGGCGGTTTTGGTGAATATTGCTGTATGGGAGAATAGGGCGCAATTGAACATGAATCAGATTGTGTTCAGAGAGAGGTCTTATGTTGGCTGGTAAGTTATTTTTCTTGTTCCGAGGGATGAATGCTGACTATTTTATAGTGCGACATATGCTCTTGGAGATTTTGAAGAGGTTATTGATGCTTTGTCGAATGGCAAGATTACTCCTGAGGGAATGATTACAAAGGTCATCAAAATGGACAAGGTTGTTGAAGAGGGATTTTCAACGCTTATTAACGACAAGGATAATCATGTCAAGATTCTGGTGGATGTGAGTGCTGGAGTATAGCGAGCGACGGCTCTTAGTAGTGCTTAATACATTTATTCATTCTCGATCTAGTTGGACCTTTTTAAGGCGTCTAGTAATCGCTATCATCTGACGAAATTTCCTCCACGTTAATACTAACTGCCGTCTTAGCATCCTGCACCCTCTTCATCTGTTCCATGCGAGCAAGTTCTTCAAACTTTCTCTTCACATCATTCCTTGGAACGGGCGCTTTGCAGAGACCCAGCTTAGCCAAGGAACCCCAGAACAAAGTGTGCATGTAGTAGTACAGATTGACACCACCAAGGTAAAGTACTGGTATAACGACCATAGGGACGTTGCCAAACAGACCGTGACGGCGAGAGATGGTCTCCCACAGCTCACCAGTAAGAGTCTCAGCAGCGCGGTCAGACTTCCAGGGCCCGACAAGCCGGAACTTGGTGTTGAAAGCGGCACCTCCAGCCCAGATCCACGGTAGTCGCCAGCCCTTGGGTGTGTAAAGCGCGATACGAAGAATGTCAGTGAATGAAGGAGCGATGTCCATGTCCTTAGCGAGTTGGTATGCATAGCTATCATGCTCAACGCCATATGTCACACGAGCACTGGGAGCGTGGATAACGCGATAATGCCACTCATCATCCTTGAGAAGAGGTCGAGGAACACGGTTAAGAAGATGAGTGGTGAAGAGCATAGACTGCATCTCAGCCAGAGGAGGAATGGCGCCAAAGCCAGGACGAATGAATCCGATGAATCCGATCGTTGGATCATCCGTGGACCAAATTTGACGGACGTCTGCATCGTGAGATACTGGGTATGCTTCACGACCAGCGTTGTACTCTGTGTTCAGGAATGGGAAATGTGGGACATAGCCAGTTGCGAGAATAACCATGTCTGGTTTAACGACTGATTTTTGGATGAGCTTCGCTTCTGGACGGCCGGTGTCTGGGAAGTGCGCTACTCCGTCCGGTGTAAAGTGTGATGGAAAAGGTGCGACGTCGATGGTGCGCTTAGCTGGTTTGATAGCTGTGTTGAAGAAGAACTGACGAATGCGCGTTGTTAATGGCCATTGTGTCGGTCTCCAAGGTGTAGAAACGTTGTTCTGGATACGTTGCCAGCCCTTATTCCAGAATACTATACCAGTTAGACATGTTCAACAGGACAAATAATTTGACTTACATCTCGAGGCATGGAACCGATCGCTAAAGACCTGTCCAACCCACTGATCCACTCCATGCTCTGAACCACCACAAATCCAACACCCAGCAGGCAGCGCCAAGAAGTGATAATAATCCCACACAATCATCGTATCTCTCACCATGGGATGAACATACATGCTATCGAAAAGCGTAACTTGACTAACATCAAGCGGCAACTGCGGCTCTTCAAAATCTTCATCGCCGAACAGCCATGGTAAGAATCTTTGGCCAGGCGCACGTTTGGGCGCTCCAATCCAGCCGTCTCTGTGGCAGAAGACTACACGTTTGGTAGGTGATGTGATGGCGAGATGGCACATATCGCAACCTGTTTCGCCGCTACCAAGAACCATGATTGTTTTTCCTTCGCCGAGTTGGGATCGGGTTTTGAAGGACGATGAGTGAAGAACTTCGGGAACGTGCTCTATACCGGGGATAGAAGGAATGTGAGCTTTTGAGTGAACGCCTGAGCAAATGGCGATAGCATCACACTCCCACTCTACCTCTTCCCCATCAGGACCCTTATACTTAACAACATGTTCACTCGTATCTCCCCTCCTTACCCCAGTGACAGGTGTACTCAGATGAATATCCTTCCAAAGATCGAAATGCGTAGCATACTCCTCGAGATATTCTCTATATCTTTCCGAAGAGAAAAAGTCATTGTCTTCAGGTCGGGGACGGAAGTCGGAGAATGTAGTCAGGAATTTGGAGGATACGAGTTCGGCATCTTCGTAGACGTGGTGGAAGAAGACGCCGCCGAGTTTATCGTATGATTCGAAGAGTTTGACTTCGAAGGGTTCGATGGAGGGGAAGTGGTTGTGCGCTGTTTTGAGAGTTTTGAGTTGGGCGAGGCCGGATGGGCCGCCTCCGATGATGGCGACGCGCATGTTGAGTGTTCAAGATGTTGGGCAGGGTATCGACGAACTGGAAAGAAATGAAGAAGAATTAAATCGATCAATCGCCCCAGACGTTCTTTCAACAAAAAGCAAAAAACAGCAGAACAGAATCCAGGGTCCAAAAGACAGCGCATCAACCACCTCTTATCATCCCTCCATCCGTACCAACCGATTGGTCTTTAATCTTCACCCGGGGCATTAAAGAGGGGAGTGTGAGTTACATGACTGACGTGGAGCCGGACCATTGCTCCATTGCAGGATTAGTTCCAACGGACAAACGTTATTGTGGGTTGGTATTGTGGGTTGAAGTTATACTCGGTTAGGAATGGGTCAGTAACGTGAGCCAGGCTTGTTGTTGTGAACGGGGATTGCCGAGCGAATGGCGGCACTTTTGGAGAATCACATGTTAATCGGTTATTGAATGAGAGAAACTGACTTTAGCGTTATTGAGGCTACTGGAGATGGTATCGATATAGGAAGGTCAGTCTTGAGATCGAGTTGACTGATTACTCAGTAATGCTTGTGGTTCTCAATTGGCTGTCTCGGAAATGACCCACCATGACCTGGGGACCAGGGTTCAGGGTTCCGGGTATGTCAAAGACAGGTAAATGATCCCCGTATTTAGACTAATGGAAAATGCACCTGAGAACTCTCTGTCAATTGCATGAAGAATTGAATGAAGAGGTCATTTGTAATCCTTTCATTGATTTGTGGAAAAGAATTGTGGTTTCAACGTTGAGTGAGACGAAACCTACGCTGCGACATGTTCAGTCATTGAACTAACTTGGATCAGAAATTGAGCTGCAGCATGAATCAAAGTAATCTGGTGGACGTGATTTGCTTCATATAGCTCAATTGCAGGCTCATTTCTCAACCAATTAGCGTCCGGTATGGTGTAGTGGCTAACATTTCGCGCTCTCATAACCTGAGAGATCAGTACCGCGGAGCCCAGGGTTCGATTCCCTGTACCGGAGTTTCCTTTTTTGCCCTTTGCCGGATGTGACCTACCCCACCATGAATCGGGTTAAACATGCCAGCAGACAAATGGGAATAGCCTGGGTGAGGCCCTGATCGATTCGATACGTTCGTTGTGAATATATATAAAAGATGGAGGCAGGGCTACCCGAAGAGGTATATCCGTCTAGCGCAGAATTATGTAATATACCTTTTCTGACTAAGGTCCTGCAATATCAGCAAAGTAATAATGTAATGGTTGTAATTCCCAAGGGATAAACTAGTCTATACTAGGTTTATGTTAGCAGATATGTAGAGCATAGGTACTAAGTGTTTATAAAGTATTATATCTCTTAATAGTAAATAGAGTAAGTTAGGTATATTTAGGTAAAGAAGTTTTATTAATAGCTAGTAAGCTAAGTATTCTATTTAGTACTAAATAAGTATATATATAACTAAGGGATCCTTAGGGGATTACTTAGTCTAGGGATTATAGTAATCCTGGATTATAGTTACTTCTAGAGTATAGTAATTCTGTATAAGTATAATCTATGTGTAATTAGTAAAGTTGCTTAGGAGTTTATATGATAAGTAGGTTAATTTATATAAGTTTTAGTAAGGTATATATAATATAACCGCTAGGGTTATAACAAATAATCTTAGATAAAGATAGTAATTTATAGGGTTAATTTTATAACCGTATATCTAATTATATACGTACATTTATTAAGTTATACAGGGCCTCTTATATATACGTACATAATATATGTATATAAGTTAGCTACCCTAGAGAACCTAACAAAGATACTTCTAAATTATACAAAGTCCCTTTTTGCCCCACTTTGCACATATCATTCCAACGAACGTATCAAATCGATCAGGGCCTGAACCTTCTATCGTTTGTATGAAGAATTAAATTGAAGGCATTTATATCTAAAATCCTACAGAAGAATTGCGTTGGAGGCACAGTGCTTCTTTTTTTCTTTTATCAAGATCAGTTTATTACAAATGCCTGTAGGTTACTAAGAACTGGGAAATATGGGGACTTGCTGAGGTGAAGCTTTGAGTCGCAATACCCGCGGTTATCGATGAGTGAGGCAGGTCTCCGCGTGGTTGTAGTTACAACCTTACAGTAGACATGTATATTAGAACACGTCCCGGAAAGAAAACATTTTTCTTTGTAATCTGTACCTTCCATCTTATTATTTTACGGCCCTGCTTTTTAGCTGTCTTGCCCTCACTCAACATGCCTACCCTTCGTTATATCTCAATTGTCGGCTGCCAGGCAGAGGGTGAAGTAGGAGATGTCATCATTGGAGGCGTACGCGACGTCCCTGGCAAGACCATGTATGAGAAATCAAAGCATTGTCTAAACCACGAAGATGATCTACAACAGCTTCTTCTCAACGAACCCCGGGGCCGTTCGTCAATGAACACCAACTTACTACTACCCGCAACTAACCCCAGGGCTGATGTCGGGTTCTTAATTATGGAAAGCACAGAGTATGCTCCGATGAGTGGCTCCAATTCTATGTGTACGGCCACTGTTTTACGTGAAATAGGAATGGTTCTAATGAAGGAACCTGTGACTAAGCTGGTTCTCGATACTGCTGCTGGTTTGATCACAGCCACAGCGCAATGCGAAGCCGGGAAATGCAAGTCAGTCAGCATCGACAATGTTCCATCTTTCGTGGATAAGCTTGATTTGCCAGTTCAAGTGCCCGGGATTGGCACTGTCCTGGTAGATATCGCATGGGGAGGAATGTGGTATGCTATTGTTAAGGCGTCTTCTCTTGGCCTCAAGGTGGAAAGTGCTTCTGGAGCTAGACTTGTTGAGGTGGGGGAGCAAGTCAAAATAGCTATCCAAGCTCAGTACACGCCTATCCACCCCGAAAATCCCGACATTCGAGGCGTTACTGTCCTGTCTATTACAGAAGACCTTAAAATTGAGGAAGATGCATCTAAAGCCGCTAAGAATACCGTCGTTGTTTCGCCAGGTCGGCTCGATAGGAGTCCTTGTGGCACGGGTACCTGCGCGAGGATGGCGGTCCTGCACGCGCGTGGCCAGCTAAAAGTTGGGGAGACCTTCAAGCATAGAAGCATTATTGGAACTGAGTTTACTAGCCACATTCGTGGAGCAACACAGGTCGGCGAATATCAGGCTGTGCTACCTACAATTCAAGGTCGGGCTTGGATTACAAGCTACAAGCAGATCGTCTTGGACCCGTCAGATCCCTTTCCGACGGGATTCCAAGTGGGCGATCAGTGGCATGTTCCTAGCACTGAAGTTCATAACTGGACAGACAACAACGAATGGCTTTTTGGTCAGTATATATGGAAAAGGTGGATTGAGTTGGTGTGCATTTAGATCACTGCTCTTTGTCTGCATTAGCAGTACTTGAAGAATCATCTTGGCAGTAGAAGTAACTAAGTTGCTAGCCTTCTCAAACTTACTGTTGACATACAGTCATTCCTCTAACAACCTAAACCCACACTGGGGTTCCTTTTTTGCCTTTTGTCCTCGATTGCTGCTCTCCGATCGACCACCTCAAATAAGGCCCACTTAGATAAACTCCAGACATTATTCATGTAGCGGAAATGTCTGACTTTTGAAAAGGGAACCAATGAAACAATGTTAATTTCTGACAACTAAGGGTTATAAAAGTGTTCTCTAGGCACTGCAGTGTACGTTTCCATTCACTCAGAGCTTGAAATAGTCAAGTCCCCAAACCTGATATACGCGACAGATGAGCTCACAATCGAACACCTCCGAACTCCCTCGCCATCTCCTCAATTTCGACCGCGTGCCTGACCCCTTCAACGGACACATGATTCCGTCCACCAATACGAGCACCACACTCTGGACACAGCGCCTCCTCCATCGCCATGCCGCAGTTGTTGATGGTAAATGGGTGTCCATTCGCGCAGGTGTACCAGTGTCCTGTTCCAGATAACTCTCCCATTGATGCCGCGTAGACTTGTCTGAGCTCCTCAGCTGTGACGGGACGGTATACCCCTCCGTTCAAAGCTTCCTCAGCAACGTCGATATCCTTCTCGAGAGCTTTTGCGGACTGGTTATCCTTCACGATTCTTCTCGCCTGCTGAACGTGATCAAGGCCTTCACCTTGTAGTTTATCTACTGCACCAGGGTCGTATGCCGGGATTGGCGATGGTGGTTCAGTTCCAGGTATCGCGGGGTTAGGTGGTGTGGAAGCGAGCGAACGGGAGAAAGCACACAATTGAGCACAAAAGATATGGCCCTGAGCCTCTTCGCGTGGATATACCGCCTTTTTTGCCCCTTGGATCAAGCTGTCGCAATCGCGCATGAAGGGTGATAAATCGAGCTGAACGTCAGGCTTGGCGAGATCTGATTTCTGGTCAAGCAAAAGTCGAAAGAAATCGGAGAGAATTAACACATCACACTTCAACAGTAAAGTAGAAGCGAGAAGCGATCCTTTCGCTTGGATGACAGACTCGTCATATTGAAATTCATTTTGCCCACCATGGTGGAGGTTGGCGTGCCTAACCAGGTTTGCAACGCGCTGGAATGGCTGTTCTTCCTTTTGGACTTTGCTGGTGTACGAAGCAATGTCCTTTCGCATTTTGAGCATGGAATCGTATCTCTTTTCGGTGTATCCTCTCAACCACTGTAGTTGCCTCTGTCGCGAACCAACCATTGTGAAGTTCCCGACTGCCCCAGACTTTGGATCCCGGATAGCCGTTGGTTGCATGGCGGCAAGAAGTTCTTGCTCAGTGATGAGTTTTGCGGCAAGTAAATGATATTCGGCATTAGACCAGGAAATGAACTTCTTCGTAGCTTCGTCAAGCATAGCCCGGCGCACAATGCGACCGTATCTCGAAATGCTACGGAGAGGTCCACGACACGTCGGACAGTTTTTGACAGCCTTATTTTCCATGGCGAATGGTTGTGAACTTCCCAGTATACGCTCAGGGATACCGTTAGTGTCGAGCTTGTAGTGTGCGGCCATATCCATTTGTCCATCCATGGATGAGACAGTGAGGAAGTGGCCACAGTTTGGGAAGATGCAGGGTTCTTGGTCGAGATCTATCTCTTGATACTCTTTCATCTCGAGAAAGTCAACACGGACAGATTTCACCTCATCTGTTGCGCAAACTTGGCAGAACTTCGAGGTCGGGCAAACTTCTCCACAAAGAGATGGGCCTGCAATGATTAGCGAGGGGACGAAGGTGCAAATCACAAGAATCACTTACACTGATGACCGCAGTCTAGTTTCATTTCGCACCTTAAAGAGCAAGGCACCCAGTTACAAGGAGCAGCACATGGGGCCGTACACCTTGAGTGAACACATCTTGACTCACAGGTTGCCTGCGCACAAGGATCACAAGGTTCGCTACAAGCCTTGCTACACCTCGAGTGGCTGCACCGTACTTCGCATCGTTCCTTGCACGGCTGACAGGGTGCATCACCGTGACAGCTCTGAGAGCAGTTATGTTGACAAGTCGAATATTTTCGGCCGCAGCGCTGGTTGCATATGCCGTGGTTTTGTTCCGTGATCTTTCCGTCTTTGCGTGTGTTGCAGCGAAAGCAGCTACTGGTACAGCTATGCCCGCACGTGCGATGATTTCCGCAGGCAGAAGTACATTTGTAATCGGCAGTAGTAACATCTTGGTGACAATTGACGCGCACTTTATGCTCACAACCTGGCACATCCTTCATGACCATTTCCATGCAACGGACAGCCGCTGGATCTTGGGCTTCCCAACACCGCGGCGAAGGTAGTCGATGCCCGCAAGGGAGTAAAATGGCACTCTCCAGTTTGACAAGGCATTCGTTATGACAAGGGTCTCCGCAGCGAAGAGGACAAGCGTGATTGCATCCTTTTTTGGAACGTAGACACGGTGCAAGGCACTTGACAGCATGATGCAAAGTATCTGAGTGGCATCTCCCAGTGCAAGGATGCCCACAGCCCAATCTCTTGTCGCATGCAAGCGTACATCCGCTTTCCGGAGAGAATTGCGAGAAGTGCTCAGGACTGGACACGCTTATTGGGGTATTCGGATGTCTGGTGCACTGCAACTCGAGCTTTGTGCCCAAGTTCTTCTCGGAAGCCAATATCTTCATGACGCCTGCCCACATCGGAACCTTTTTGTACGAGGTGCTGTTTCCAATGATGTACATCCCGTGCTTGGCGCGGGATAGCAGAACATTAATACGATTCGATGTCTTGAGGAAACCGCACTCTCCTTGGGGATTGCTGCGGACCAAGGATATGACCACAACTTTAGCTTCCTCTCCCTGGAAGTTATCGACAGTCGCAACTCTGACGCTCTTGAGGAGAGTAGTCTTACTGAGAGGAACACCTCGTGGTCTGTTAGTGCCACTGCCCTCGTCCTGAGCGGCGTCTAGTTCATCTAAATCCCGATCATTGATCTGAATCTCAAACATTGATTCCATCTTACGGCGCAAAAGCTGTAGCTGTCCAAGATACGGTGTGAGAACCGCGATGTCGCCTGGTTTGTACGCGCCTTGCTGAGAGAGGTGGGAGACTAAAGCAGCGGTCATATCAACTTCGAAGCTATTAGATCGAGACGTGCTCTGGGAGCTATTGGTCTCGTCCGCATTTTCAGGCTGATCGTGGTGCAACCAGAATAGACGACGCTTCATACCCATGACTTGAGGGTACTCAGCTACAGCTTCTGCATCATTAAGCGATGGATACAAGGTTGAGCGAACTAGCTCGGCAATTGAGGGGTGCATCCGTCTCTGAGTCTCGAGCATACTGTAGGGAATCCGCAGGTCGGTGTCATGCGGAGGCTGAACCAGTCTCTCAAATAAAGACACGTCGAGTGAGTATTGTTTACCACGAGGGTTTGTACTCTGCAGATCATAGTTTTGTATCTGAGGGCGAAGTTGTAGATGATCACCGATAAGGATGGCATGCTCAATGGAAGGTAAGAGTGCAGTGAGAATATGTCCCTCGAGAACCTCGCCGGCTTCTTCGCAGAGCATAACCTTGCATCGCATCTTTCGAAGGAGGCTCAGGTTCCTGGCCAGACCAGTTGTTGTGACACCGACAATATCTGCATCGTTCAGACAACGCATATCGACGTCGCCACGGATCTCGTCTCTGCGTCTAACAGAGTCGTTGTAATTTTGATTGAGCCTGGCGACTTTGACGATGATCGGATCTCTGATTGCCTTGATCCAATAACGATGGAGTAGAATCCGTTCATGGTTGGTCAAACTGTTCAATTGAGCGCGCTTCAGGTGTTCAATTGGTCTGGGGTTTGTTGCAACGTGTAAACCGCTTTGAAGCCATCGATCAATGACCAGCTCTGGCTGGTGAATGACCGTCTGCCACCCGTCCTGATCCTCTCCAAATAATTCAGCATGGTGTCGAGGATGGTCCGAAGCCAACAACAACTTGATGGCCTTCCAAGACTGGCAATCAGCAAGTTGTTTGAGTGATTCTTTTCCATCTTCGACATGTTCGCGAATATCCCTTTCTGCCTCCCAGAGACTGCTCTTCTCCGACTTGGTGAGGGGCATTCCTTTAGCGATGGCGCGCAAGTTCAGATTCTGGAGCCGCTCCGATTTGGATCGAGATCCAATACGAATAATTCTTTTAGTTCCGTCATCAAGGAGGTGTTCAAGGAGCTGATCCAAAGCGTGATTAGTGTAGCAGACACATAGAATCGGGCCAAGTTTTGCAGTCTGTTTACTCTTCAGAAGAACTTTGATGATCTTCTCGCCAGTGAAACTCTTGCCTGTGCCTGGGGGTCCCTGTATGAGAGACAGTCCCGTGGTCAAAGTGTTCAACAGCGCGGCAGACTGTGTCGGGTCGAGGCTGGACTTGAGTGAGAGCGCCTGTGGGGTTATTGGTGACCGTGGGTCAATTCTGAGAGGAGTGTTGTCATTGGTAAGGCAGCTCAGATCGAAAGTAAAACCAGTCTTTCGTGCATACTGCGGTAATCCGATGTCAGCGTCAGATGGCGAGTCATCTTTAGGCGCTAACAGATTTGCGAAAGGGATGTTGGGCTTCTCATGCATCTTTTGAAGAGCCGATAGACTGTGCTTAAACGAGTCGAGCAAAACTCCTGGAAACTCAACTAGATACCTCGGTGGGTGAGATTTGATATCCTGGTACCATTTCAGGGCTAGACTTATGTCGCTTGTTGTCGGGTCCACAAGCTTGAGATTGACAAAGAGAAAGTCTGCATCGCTTGAAAGGTTTCTCACTTGATCATGGGGAGCATGATCTTGGTCATTGTCGTTGTCAATTTTTCGAGCATCTTTATCGTCTTTAGATCTCATCGTGGTGTCGGATACAACACAGAATAGCATCGAACCAGCGACATCGAACAGACATACGAGTGCTCCCGCTTGTAATCGCTTGGACTGTGCCCACCAATCCCTTCGTTTCTTAGCATTCAGCTTTTTGACGATTGGAAGCTGGTGGCAACAAATGGACATTTCCAACCCCCCGATGCGGTGGAGGTTGACGTCGACAGTAAGAGGGTTTTCGTAGGTATACGTTCTGAGAGTGTTGGACTGCCGACCTTTGGTGTGTTTGGGGTCTCGGGCAAGTTCTAGTACGTCGCGCACGGCATCTCGGAGCTGACCGACAGTGTCCTCTCTGATGAGGCGAAACTCTCGATCAAGGCGACCACGAATCCCCTTGACATGCCAGCTAGAGGGATTGTTGGTTGGTAGATATTCCGCACGAGGGGAAACGATCTCATCGTAGGTAGGCATGATTTTAATCTTGGTAATGTCAACATGGTCGTTGTTGTGGCGAGGTCCATCAGCAGACAGTGTGCCTGGTAAGTCATGTCGGAGCACAAAGTCTTCCCTTGTGAGTAAGACACGGCGACTAGGATCCAAGTCTGGAATATCCTTGCCGGTACTCAATCGTTGTTGCATGTAGTCGATATACTTGGAGGCTTGTAAATGAGAGAACTCGTCTTTCTGACAGTGGTTACTCTCTACAATTTGAGCAAAGAGCTCGACGAGCCTGTCGCATTCCGAATTGACAATATTTCTGGTGTTGCAGTCGATGACTTTGGACAGCACGCTGAGAGAAAGCGCTAGTACCTCCATCTTGGAATCATTTTGCGTGGGACTTAAGGGTCCAGTGACAAGTCCAATGATGAAGTTGAAGATTCTGGTCATGCGTTGGCCTCCAACTCCCAGTATGCAGTTGAACACGTCCGCGACTTGCTGCTCCAATACAGTCGAGTCCACCACGCGAGGGTGCGTGACGAGGGTGAATAAAGGTTTGACCTCAGTCTCCCAGAGAGTGGCTTTGCCCGAATTGTCAACCCGTGGAATGTGGACATCAGCCAAGGTCCGGATAAATGCTAACCCAGCGTCTTTGGCAAGAAGCTTTATGACATCTTGCACAGCGCCGATGTCACCGTCCATCATTTCGAGGCCTAGCTGGAAGAACCGGCTGACAGCAGTAGTTGTCAACTCCGGTGAGTTCCAGCCTAGGTCACCCAGGTTCAGATATCTCTTCCATTGACGCAGTTTTCCATCGGGAGCAGCGCCAGGAGGATCGGGCGCTTTCAGCTGGGGTGTTTGCAGCGGGGTAGAAGCGTCGTGTAGGAACTTGCAGCGATTACCGAACTTGCAAGTCCCCTGCTTGAAATGAAAGCAAGGCTGGGTGGGCTTTCGGGTTCGAAAGGCACGAGGAGCGTTTCTGAAAGCGTCAGTGCTAGTACTGTAGGTTTGAAGAAGGAAGCTTGCCGCTGGATGTCTGCCATCTCGATCTAGCGTATAGACAACTGCGCGATAGCAATGGCAATAGATAGGTTTGACAGATCAAGGGCCTTGAGATAAAAAAATAAAAATAAAGAAAAAGCGAGATGGTTCTTGCGATCTCTCTTTGTCGTATGCTTGTCGCGGGGTACGTTTTATCAACCATAAATTGATAGAAAGAAGCAGAAAAGAAGAGGAATCGGATTCATGGGAAAGACCAACATTTCTAAAGAGGGGAACTCAATGTTTAGGCAGTCATTGTGCCCAAGTGTATTTTGCGCAAGATGAATGGCTAGACAAAACATGTTGGTCGGCCTCCTGCAGGTTACGTCGGTAGGCCTCCAACGTATGGTGTTGGTCGGCCCCATGCTGATAATGTTGGCCGCTTCACTCACAATGTGTAAAAACAGCTTGAGAATTCTGTTTCGATTACAATTTTCCTATACTTCTATTTCTCTCGCATTGATACCTAGATATATTTCGCTATTAACCTGATTTCAAGGGCTGTGATAACATGGTACAATACTGGCACTGCAACTGTACAACCCACAAATAATATTTCCTAGTCTTATGTCTGTTATCCTTTTCAAAGATTTTATCTGAAGTCCGGTCCACGTAAATGTTCTTGGATTTCTCTTTGTTTAATAAATATGCAAAAGCAAAATAAGGATGGATAACAACGTTAGGTTAGTGGTTTGCAGCTTTACCTTCTATTGGCCATAACGTCGTTCAAAATTCAGTAGTCAGGACTGAGCCGATGCTAACGGCAATGGTTTTGCGAAAATGAGATGAACAACTCTTGGCAATTGATTCTGGCAGTAGAATAAAAGGAGATGGCTTTATTTTTTTCTTCGAGCTTCGTTTTCAATTCTACTTTTATCACTCGTTCAAAAAATGGTTTCCACGACATTTCTAACCGGGGCCTTTGTGGCGTTTGGTTTCAAAGCTGTGATCGCTTCACCATGTCGTCCATCGTCCCAAGCCAGTCTCTCATCTAGGACGTCTATATCGCTTACGACCAGCTCGGAAATTCTTCTTGTCCCGACTTCGACTACTGAAGAGATCTATCAGTCTGAGACAGCGACGTCTTTATTGAGCACTCACTCTTCTATCCTAGAGACTAGTACAGATTCTACTAGACTCCCTAATACGGCAAAGTCTTCCGCTACAGAGACTGGTACGACTACTGCGACAAGCGAAACTACTACTGTGTCCATCAGCGACACAGTCACAAGTGCAGAGACTGGTACAACTGCCGCCGCACCGAGCGATGAGTCTACAGCGATTACCACTACTGCAATAAGCGAGACCACTGCTTGGTTCATCAGCGAAACGATCGCGACTACAGAGAGCGAGGGCACTACTTTAGCTACTACCGAAACTACCGATGAACCAACCACTGCGTCGATGAGCCAGACTACAACAGAGGAAATACCAGCCTCAACGACCGAATCCACACTTCCACCAGTCTCTACCTTCGAACTTGTCGCCCGAAGCGAATCAGTTGGCGATGTTGTTATGCACACCAACGGCCGTCAAGTCCTAGTCAGTACGGGCCCATTTTCATCTTCATGGTCGAGTTCAATCACCTACGACGAAGGTACAGGGTATCTCGTCGTGAACGGCGTCCCCCTCTGCATCATGTACGATCATCAGGCCGCGTGGCATCTCTGGGGAGCTGTTCAAATGGCGTTGGTGGGCAGTATCGTCATTTGACTTGCGAGCCTCCTTCGTCGACCGGTTTGGTTTGCACTCTACGGGCCATGATGTGCGATAACAGTGGATGTACTGATCTTGGATATACCTGGGATCATTGGTACCTTCTTGGCTGGGGAGACGGTGTATGGGGGCTTGTTATTGGTGCAGATGACTTGACAACCGAGAGGGATGCTCCAAATGAAGGTCTAGAGCTTGTCGGCATGGATGTTAGGGCGGCTTTCTCCTAAATGAGACGAGAGATCGGAGTGGGCTGTGTAGCTTATTTGCGAGTGATCAATGCAACGTCCTTTAGAGTAGTTACATTCAATTTTATTATGCCTGTAATATACCCGTCTAGTATTACAAAACTTCACACACGAAACCGGTGAGATGAATTGAGCTCTCTTCTTTCTGGACACTTCACTAACAGGCCGGCCCGTTGTGATGACATCTCATTGTTACACGAGGCCATAGTGAGGCTGTGATCATGGCGTCGTTGTTCCAGCCTATGAGACGCTGACCAAAGTGAAAATGAAAACCACGACCCCGCATCTGACATTATATGCCTCTCAGCATCTTAACTCAATTGCCTTCATCAATTTCTGGATTCGCAGAAAATTCCCAACTGAAGATTTCGAGCTCTGTACGGTCTTCGAGCAAAAATGTGGCTCATCAACACCTCCACAATTAAGCTCGAAAGAGCCAATCCCGACGATTTATCCTCAACGCCATACGCAATCTTGTCGCACACATGGGGTGAACATGAAGTCACCTACGAAGACATGATGGAACAAAGTCAAGCGCTCCAAACACTAGGCTACATTAAAATCCTCAAGACATGCGAATTGGCACGAGAAAAGGGCATATCTTACGCATGGGTCGATACATGCTGCATCGACAAGCGTAGCAGCGCTGAGCTCGCCGAGGCGATCAATTCTATGTTCAGATGGTATAAGCAGGCGACTGTTTGTTTCGCTCACCTTGAAGACCTAGACCCACAGGATGAGAGTGGTATAGACTTTTCCGACAGGTGGAAAGATTGTAGATGGTTCACGAGGGGATGGACTTTGCAAGAGCTGATAGCTCCCGAGAAGCTTGACTTTTATGACAGTGCGTGGCGTTTTAGAGGAACGAAAGCAGAGCTATGTCATTTAATATCTGGCATCACCCGCATTGAGCACAAAGTGCTGAATAATAATGCATCGCTCGAGAGTATCCCTCTGGCACGACGAATGTCTTGGGCTGCCAAACGAAAGACAACGAGGGTTGAAGATATCGCTTACTGTCTGCTTGGCATCTTCGATGTCAATATGCCAATGTTGTACGGCGAGGGTACGAAAGCCTTTGAGAGGCTGCAAGAGGAGATCATCAAGCAGACAACTGACATGTCCATCTTCGCGTGGAAGGCAAACGACACATCTCAAACGTACCGTGGTATACTAGCCCAGTCGCCAGCTGAGTTTGCGCATTGTCAACATCTTTCCCAGGCGCCAAGCATGAGGACTGGCTACGAAACAGCCATGACAAACAAGGGCTTGCGTCTCGTGACTTTTCTGGGAAAGGGAAGTATCCTCAACTTAGCTTGTTGCTTGCCAGATCGTTCTAGACGAGGAGGCAATATAGGTATATATCTTACCAAGACAGCCGATGGATACGTCCGGTCCACACCTACGGAACTGTTCGAGGGCAGAGACTCCCATTTGTGGGCTGGTGCGCGGTATAAAATCTTCATTCGCAAAAGGGTGACACCGTTCGTTTCAGAGAAGCTCAAGAGCGACCTGGCAATGAACATAGCTGCCCTTGTGACAATCAGTCAGGGATACAGGATGCATACCTTTACTGCAAAACCAGCAGATTTGTGGGATAAGAACAGCCACTCTTTCATCACAAATACTTATCCCAACTTCACCGGATTTCTAGACTTTGAAGTTTCTGATTCTTCTCGTTCATTTGTGTCGAAGCGAATCTTTGTGGTATGTGGTCTCAGGAAGAAGGATTCTCCCCCAGGCTTGGAGTCTTGGGCAGCTGTCTACTCGGCTAGCGATACTCTTGATTCGAAAATTATTATGGATTGTGTCAATGAGTATTATATCTCGTATGGAGACGAGCTGTACCTGCAAGAGCTCCGATCGAGGATTTATCTCCAATACAACGACTTCCCTCGCGAAATCAGTGTGCTTTCTAGTGATGGATTGCATGATTTGGTTGTGTCGGCAAAGTTACGGGAGAGTCCAGATGGGACAGAGGCTATTGAAGTTATCGTCAAGGGTCCATCATAGAAAAAGGTAGATGGAAGGCGATGTCTCAGCATGGATCACAGCGATGGTGGACAAAATGAGAAACATATGAAAGATATATATACTAGGTGTAAAAAATAAAAATGCTATTAAATATAAAGTCGCATGCATCATTCTAAAATCATAAAAAGTGTAATCTATGTAAATGGCTGTAGTCGTGAGACATGCACCGCCAGCTTGTGTGGCGCGCGTTGATATTTCTGTGCTGTGTAGGTAATACTGCTCCATGTTCTTAAAGTGGAGGGAAAGCCTGCCTCGACAACGGAAAGAACAGAGTTCTGGTGTTTCACGCAATGGTGGTTAGTTAGTAATGGGGTATCTACTGCTCCTCAGTCTTGCCAGCCTCCGCCTCAACAGGTTCCTGCCCGACAAGCGACTCAAGCTTCTGTCGGAACGAGTCATCGTAGTAGCTCATCACCGAAGAAGTGCGGTGCGTGGTATCAATTGATGTTCGCGTCGATGACACAGCGGGATTGCTGTCCGTAGAGAAAATACTCTCGCGACCACGGGCTGAGTTGTACGTGCTCGAGTATGTGCTTGAGTGACTGCTAGAGTACGTTCGTGTGGGCGCCAGCAGGTGCTGCTTGTTGGCGGCGGCGGTCATGTTCTTCTTCTCAAACATGGCTAGCTTGTCGGAGACGGTGCCAGCTCGCTTGGGAAGCTCGGCTAGGTCTTTGTTTGGTCGGTCGTTGTTCTTCTCCTCGAGGTTCTTGATCCAGGAGAGACGGTCGCTTAGCTTGGAGGGTTGTTTGGGTTTGAGGCGGGTTACGGATGTGGAGTATGGGGTATCAGAGTTGTTGTTGTTGTTGTTGTTGGTGGTGGTGGTGGGGGTGGTAGAAGGTGGTAGCATGGCTGTTGGAGCTGGGGCTGGTGTGACGGGCTTTCGCGGGATGGATTGGCTAACGCGAGGTTGAGGCTCGTCTTGTGGTGTGGTCGTGGAAGTCGTTTCGGTCTTGGTCTCGTCGGCTCGTGTGGGTGATCTGTCGACGATGCGAATAGTAGATCGTCTTCTGTGCTCAGCAGTCCAAGGAGAAGATTCCTGGAAAGAGGACGGAGAAGCGACGTCGATCTTGGTAGTGGTGTCGTTATTAGAAGTGGCAGTGTCGGAGGGTCCTTCATTTGATGCTGGTGCTGTGAACATCAACTCCAAGGGCAGCGACTTGCGCTTGGTGCGCTGGGCAGGTTGGTGTATTAAATGCCGAGGTTCAACAGGTCGACCACGATCCAGCACACTACGCTCCTCTGCAGGAGCTGTGTCTGAGGCAGTAAGACTTGCCAGCGCCGAAGCACGATCTTGCTCTGTCTTGAACAAAGCGGAGACATCGCCAATGGTCAAAGGCCTTGAGATATCCTTGGAGAGGCGACCTCGCGACCGCGGGGATTTTTGTGACTCGGAGAGGTTGATGGCGGGGAGGGTAAGCTTGTCGTGGGATGTAGCTGAAGGAGATTCGACGAGCCAGCTATTGGGAACGTGAAGACCGTCGAGGACATTTGATCGGACCTCGAGGGGTTTGAAGTTGAGTTCGTCATTCTTCTCGTCAATGTCGATTCTGGTCTTTTGTTTACTGGGTTTTCTTCTGAGGATGAGCGTCGAGAACTTGTGAGCGAGAGGACGCCATATTGGCTTGTTGTCGCTGGATCTGACCATGTCGTAGCAAACCATAATTAATTGATGATGTATAGTAAAAAATAAAATGTTATATTATTAAGTGTAGGTACTGTAGAGTTGATGCAGTAAATAGCTGCTAAAGAAGAAAAAAGAACAATGTTTGTTTACTTTTGGCGTACGAGTGTGTGTGTGGAAAAAAAGAGGAATGGAATGAGGAATTGTTTTGACAAAAAGGGGCGAGGAATGTGCTGCATTGTTTCGCTTAGGCGTTACCCCTTCATTGTTTCATTTCGCGTGTGTATTCTGGAGACGTTTTACTAGAGGGGGAATAGTGTCGAGCTTGTTCCTGGTAGAATGCGGGGCTTAGCGCATAACTCTGTGCGTCATTTGTTATGCTTTGCACCGGTCACGCCGATATAACGGGTAGTTATTACAGAGTAGTTGTTTGGGATGATGCAGTGGTGATACTTGATACGATACAGATATTCAGAGGTGAAGCAACTAAAACATCAAAGCAACAGACATTTACAAACTGAGACCAATGGAGATATGCAACAAAGTGGGGCATATGCATACCTCGGTTAAAAACATCTTCAACAAATGATTCACGGTCTGCTGTGCATTCAAGACATGTCATTCCAGAACACCCTAGAAACAAATCACCACCGTCATCTAGCGAATTACTTCGTCTCAAAGTCATCTCTTCTAAATGGACATGTCATCTCTTTTTGAACTAAACTCTAGTCTAGTGATCAATTGCATGGAATGTTTAATGACTGTCAATCTTGTTGTCGTCCAAGCTTCAAATAATTCACGGTGGTCAGCCCTACGGTCGCAACGATTGACCCTGTTCATCCCGTATTAAGAGCGACGAAATATTTGATCTGATCGCATGAATATCTCAACTTAAATACAGATGAGTTCATCGATCGATCTGTCTAAAGCTTTGGTGTTTACCCTGAAGTGATGCCTGCTTGGCACACCAACCTAGATGAGGATCATCGCGTAATCAATCACTGTGACGAAATGACATTTAGCTCTAAACTACCCTATTCTAGACTCTTTCCAGAACGAATTCATAACTGGTAGCTTCCACCTTGACCTTCAAATCCTCCCTGACACCAGGCCCACAAGTCGCGCTTCCCACTCCAGCAACCTTTGCACTCAGATTCAACAGGGTAGCTTCTTCTCTCACGAGATCAATCGGATGTTTCGCCTTCTCAATCGTCTCATCCGACAATCTTGTACCTGTCCAATCGAATGTAGCTTCATCGCGTCTTGTAGCTTTTATTCCACGTCCCTGCGCGTTCGTAACGCGTACCCAGCGCGTGTCCATTCTGTTACCGTTACCTTGGGGGACATCGTAGGGTACTTCCAGGGCGTCAATTGAGGATGAGTAAATTCCGATGGCTTGGGAGGTTTGTTTGTCGGGGTAGGATTCGCCTGGGCCGCGACCGAAGAATGTTACCTCGGAGAGGGTTTTGGGGAGGCGGAGATTGAGACCGATGCGGGGAATGTCCTTGGGGAAAACACCTTTGGGTGTGAGATTGAACTTGATTGACAGAACACCCGATGATGAAATGTGGTAGTGAGTAATAATGTCGTAGCCCCATCCCAGAACTGGAGGCGCAAGATATGTGACAGTCTTGACAGTCACACCATTGCTATCTTTCTCGACCTGGAAAGATCGCAATTGAGATGTCATTCGATGAACACCATAATCCTTCCACACAGCGACAGCGCCATCTTTGTCATTATCCGTAGGCGCGCGCCAGAAACAAGGATAAATTGCTGCGCGTGTTTTCGCGTCGACTTCAAGAAGATCAGACCATTTTGTGATGTAGCCTCGCACGCGATCGAATTTGACAATCCAATCTGCGCCTGATATTTCTACCTCTGTACGAGATTCCTTGACGTTGACATCTCCAGTGGTAGAGACAGCAGCAGGGATGCTGGGCTGTTGATTCACGGAGAGTTTGTGCTGGAACCATGCTATCTCGTAACCTGCGGGTGCCCATTGAGCAGCATTTTTTAGTGTAAAGGAAATCTTCAAGAAGACTTCTTCGTCATGGTTGCGATATTGATTGAGATCAATTGAGAGAGGAAGCTCAGCAGTTTTCCACGGCTTAACATCGGGAATGTCAACCTTGCCACTCTCAAGCACCGTCGCTCTGCAAAAATCCACGTTAGCTCCATCTCAAAAATCGCAATCATCAAACTTACTTGTCACCCATCGCGACAACATCAAACTTGCCCTCCAAATGACCCAACCCAATAAAGTCATACTCATTCGTAACAACCACCTTGCCATCAACAACTTCAAACCTAACAGGTTGAAACACCTTTCTCAATTCCACAAGGCCAGGCGTGGGCTTATGCTCACTATCGCAAAGTCCATCCATAACAAACGTCGAATCATTCGGCTCATCGCCAAAATCTCCTCCGTACGCATAATACCCGTCTTTGTGCAAAAGACCATGGTTCGCCCACTCCCAAATAAATCCACCCTGCAGACGTTCGTATTTGCGGAATGCGTCCTGGTAATCGTCTAGACCACCTGGACCATTACCC